>PVKH010002297.1:0-27584 GCA_004027955.1 Chaetophractus vellerosus
TCATTTCACCTTTATTAGAAACTCCAGAAGTTGACATGACTATTCCTAAATGGCTGATGAGGAAACTGAGGTTGGAAGCATGACACAGTTTACCTCAGGTCACACAGCCAGGCGATGACAGTGCCGAGACTGGACACGGGCTCCTATTCCAGAGTACAAGCTCTTCCCACTACAACCTGGCTCCTTACAGTCGTTCTCTTCCTGTTATTCAGGCAGCAGAGAGTACTAGTACAAGTGCATTGTGGAAGCAGACATAGAATGGGTCCAAGGGCAAACTCCATTTCATCTTTTTAAGCTACAGGACACCATCAGAAAGGGTGAAATAAAAGAAGCGATGCTGAAGGCTCATGGCTAAAATTGCTATCACAAATAAAATCTTTACACCCTGAGGCTGTTCTCCATTAACAATTGGTTTGAAAGATTGCTTGACCAAAGTACTGAAGGATTTTATACCTTCATTTCACACCCTAACTCCATCCATTAGTATCCAACAATGCTAGTTGTTATCCTTTGAGATGGAGTGGAAGAGAACTGGCTGGGGCTCAGAAGGAAACTTCCTATGGTTTAGGGAGCCATTAAGAAAAAGCTCCTTATTCTTGTAAAAATTTCCTGAACTTTCAAGGCTGGGTTTCTGTAGCTGGCCAAGAGTCAGCCTCAGTTAGGATCCTGCCAAATTGAGCATCAACAGCTCATTTGGCTTGGAAGAAAATGAAATGAGAAACAACTGACGTTTGTATACTTGAAATTATGAGCTGTTTCTCTAACAAAGAGACCAAACACTTTCGGCTTGTTTTACAGTAAACATACACATTGAACAATCTGGTTGGCTAGCAGCTGGCTGTGCATATGTGGGGCATATGTGGACACATATGGATGCATAAAACTCACATATGTTCACTTAAAAGGGCACTGTCAAGTCATTTTATGGCTTTTTTTGTTCTCTGGGCTCCATTGTTTATAAAATCTTCTTAGAAGCTTAAAAATACAATTTCTTTCTCTACTGATTTTTGTTCTTTCTTTTCTCTGTTTTTAGAAACTAGTATTTTGAATGACACTCAACTAAATGGGACTGGTTCTATTTAATATCAAATCCTACTTGAACTTATACAGCAGCACATCATCCAGCCAGAAGTAAGGCACTAAAAGGGAGACAGCGATATTCTGCCTTCCAAACAGACATCCAAAATTGAATAATACTCACACGATTATTTTCTGGCATTCCAGTGTTTTTAGTTAGTATTGGAAATTATATATAGAAGTTGGTGACTGTAATAAATTCTATTTTTCTATTTTCCAAAATATATCTTAGCAATAATTTGTTAGCCTCTTTACTAAGTAAAAAGCCTTGCTTTATCTCTGGGACATATATTTATCAAGTAAAGTTTTAATTATGGGTTCAAATAAAAGAGATAGGAAAGCCATGTGTAGAGAACCCATAAATGAGTCTAAATTCCAAAGTAAGGCCCACTGATGGGGTGCCAGATTCCTGAACTGTCTGCTCTGCTTATAATTTCTGGATATCTCTAGAGCCCTCAGAAACCCCACTATTTGAGGCAATGTTTACTGTGGCAGTCAATGAGATCCTGCTAAGACTTGCATAAGTGTAAACTCTGGAATGCCCCTCTGACTTCACTTTGAAATCTCTTAGCCATAGAAAGTCATTTGTATTTACCATTTCCCCCTTTTGGTCAAGGTCTTTTTCTAGATGCATTGCTAGTTGGTGCTTGGTAATAATCCCTCAGCGCCAGGGAGGTTCAACCCTGGGAGTCATGTTCCACACTAGGGGGAAGGTAGTTTGTTTATATGCTGAGTTTGGTTTAGAGAGAGACCACATTTGAACAAGGAGGCTTTCAGGACGTAACTCTTAGGCAGTATATAATATTAGGGTAAGTTTCAATTTCACAAGAAAAGGTTCATAAATATAACCATCAATATCAAGGGCCTGGTATAATGGTCTGTCTTCCTTCACTAGACATTGCGTTTGTGCTTGGGGCATTCTTGCTGTCCTATTAGGGAATGTAGCAGAACTCCCCAGGATGGGAATTCAATATTATTTCAGTTATTGTGTGGATCTCCACCCACAGAGACAATGTTCCATGAATTTACAAAATTGTGCGGGACAAAGTGTAAACTTAATGTAAACTGCAGTCCATGGTTAGTAGCAATGCTTCAATATGGGTTCATCAATTGTAACAAATGTACTACACTAATGAAGGATGTTGTTAGTGGGGAAAGTGTGGGAGGGGGAGGGAGTGGGGCATATGGGAATCCATTATATTTTATATGTAACATTTATGTGCTCTAAAGCTTCTTTAAAAATAAAAAAAATTATTAGAAAAACATTACTATTAACTATAAAACAAAAACAAAACAAATCAAAATATAAACCTTGCTTTGGGCAAAAGCTGTGAAGAATCAAAACCAAGTGGCCAAAAAACTTGAAAAGATGCTCAAAATCACAACTAGTTGGGAAAACAAAAAATAAAATAACAATGAGTTGTCACTTTACAACCAACAGGCAGGCAAAAAGCAAAAAAGCAGAAATACACATTGCTACAGGAAATGTGGGGAGAAGGGCAATTTCATACATTGCTTGTGGAAATAAGAATTTTTAACAGCTTTCTGGAAGTAAAAGTCCGGCAACATTTATTCAAATTTAAAATAGATACTTACCCTTCAACCCAGCATCCCCCTCTTATGATTCTAACTTGTAGGAACACTACTTAAGGAGACAGATGCACGATTTCTATAGCAGCATTTATTGTGACCCAAACAAACAAACAAACAACAAAAACAATTAAAACTAAGTGAATACCCTTCAGTAAGGAGCTGCTGTTAAATAAATTAAGATATGTTTACATCATGAAATACTATGTAGCCTCCCAGAAGAGTTAACTATAGCATCACCAGTTGACTACGAGGATTATTACCAGGTATTGATGAGGGAGAAAAGCAAGATATATTAGAAGAGTATATAATCTGACCCCACTGCATAAAGTAGTGACCCAGAATACTTTTATATGTAAACTTTTTCTCTCTATAATTTGTTTCTCTATAAACACATTCACAAAGGGTTATGTGATTATGGAGAAAAATATGGATGATACCTACTAGGTTATTAAGATGAGTTATTAGAAGGGGGTAGGAGGAGTTGTGGTGATGGTAGTTGAAGCTAATCATAAAAAGAAAAGACCAATATATGAAAAATCCAGTATGAAATATATGATGACATTTTTATTATTTGTGTGTATATGCAAATGAACATTTGAAATAAGATTAAAACAAATCATTCTCATTTTCTAGTTTTCAGAATCTCCATAGATAGACATAAAGAGGTTGTGAAGGTTCTGGAAGAAGCCAGATAATCATGGATCTAACAGAACTTGAGGGTTGTCTGAGAACCTTTATAAGTTTAAAATCTCCAGTGTAAGATCAAGAAGAGCAGGTTACATTCAATCATTTCAGGGTACTGGTGCCACCAAGTGGTGCCTGGAGCAATTGTTGGTGGCATTTTACTACCCCATGAGTGAAAAAAACTCCTGGTCTTACCTATGCCTTACGTGCTAACAAGCTGTGGGCTCCACTTCTCCCTCGGATGAAAGCACACCTCTGAGGCTGGCAGTCACATGAACAGGAAGTATGAAAATCGGGTGGAGAACAAATAGCATTCGCCCTAGATCTGAACTCACTTTGGTTTCTCCTGCTGGCAGGTGCTCTGTTATGCCTCTCCTTCCCCTGTCAAGACCCTTGAAATGTGTTCAATATTTTCTAACTACTTGGACTAGTTTTACTGACTGATTTCTTTAACCGTCTGAACTTGTGTGTTGGTTCTCTCTCTTTGTTGCACCATTCTAGCTTGGCCTCTCATTATTTCTTTCCCGGTGACATAAAAACAGCTACGTGAGCTTTCGTATCTTCAATCTCTCTTCCCTTCAATCAGCTATAACTCACTTCTATACTAAGCTTCCTGACATTTTTATCATTTAGAAATACTGCTAAAAAGACTTCAAATGTTTCTGCTGGCCCACCAGCAAAGTCTGACCACAGAACACAAGCTCTTAATATGGTGCCCAAATGTCTTGGTTTGCTCCTGTTGTCCTGGCATAATTATTAATTGCAACTCTTTTTTTTTTTTGCACTCAAAAGTGTCCTAGTTTAGGCAGTACAACATATGTTTACTCTAGCCCTTAAACAGTTGGTTCTCCTGCCTGTTATACAATAAGTAAGTCAACAGAGGAAAGTGGTGGAGAGAGGAATTGGAATGAGGTTGAGAGGACATCTATTTCTGGGTGAGAACATGTATACATAAATTAATTTTTCTCTGAGCATTTGAAAGTTAAATATAGATTATTTTGGACTTTTCACCCTATTTAAATTTTGTTTTCATCTGTCTTTTAAATGGGAAGTGAAATTATTTGTTCATACTCCAGCGAGAAAATCTATCATTGCATTTTTAAATTTAGCAGTTATTCTTTTTTTCACAAATAAAAGGACTGTTTGAGACCTGATGGATAATGCATTTACTGAATGTGAAGAATATTCACAATATGCAGAAATTCTACCCATTTTTTCAGAAGGCAGAAACACTCATGCTGTGAGCTCCTTTAGCACCAAAGGCCATACCTTATTTATGCGGCAATTAGGAGAGTGCTTGGTACATGCATGTTGTGAAGTAGAATTTAGAGCAGTCTCTGCCAGTTCATAGAATTGAAATTAGGGTTTACATATTTTCTATTTCTGCTTGCTACTTTGGGTTAACAGGCTGCATATATACTATTTAAGGAAATGCTTTGCTTCAGCTCACCAGCAGTAGGAATGCATTATGAGTTTTTCCTGTAGTAGAAAAGAATTTGTCACCCATTTTCTCTTATGCAGCACTTTTTATAACCAATTAAATACATTTTCAAGAAAACTGTAGTCTGTGGTCTTGAAAAGCATTTTGTGTGAGAACCAACAAATCTGTATAAGATTGGAGTTGTGGCCTCATTAACAGTGGGTGCTCATCAAATGACTAATAGTTGCTTAATGCCAGCACACCTCATATCATCCTGTGGAATGCTTTTTCCTTCTCTTATGGTCTAGACTTGAGCCACTCTAAAGTCCAGGAATTTGGAGTTCAATTTAAGCTACCCTTTAACTAGTTGAGTGTCATTCATTCTTTCATCATCATCCATTTATTACCCATATATTGGGTACACAGTGAAGGGATTTCCCAGCAGACACACAGTCATCTGGGCACTCACATGCACACACAGGACAACTTTGGCCTGTCATGTTAATGGACAGTGAATACCTGCCCTCTTTATCATCTTTTCACGGTGACTTATTTCGTGAAACATTTTCCTGATTGTGCCAACATCATCAGGAGCAGAATCAGGCTTTTGACTTGAAAGCACATCTACAGTTATTCAGCACTCTGTTATCTATTAGCTTTCCTCTGACTACTTTTCCCTTTTCTCCAAATGTGTGTTTAGTGGATTTGCATAATTTAGCTGCAAGGGCATGATGCTTGTGCCTCATGGTTGTTAAGATGCTCCAGATTGTGCATTCTTTCAGGCCAAGGACTGAACGTTATTTAATGTACAGAATCTGGACTCTGATTGCCTGGATTTGATTCCCAGTTCCTCCACCTACCAGCTTCGTGACCTTGGAAAAGTGACACAATCTGTCCCTGTCCGAGTCTCAGATTACTGATCTGCATAGTGGGACAAATCATCTATCTCCAGGGTTTTTATTTTATTTTATTTTATTTTTTGACAGCGTTATTGAGATATAATTCACATACCTTGAAATTCACCCATTTAAAGTATACAAGCCAGTGTTCTTTTTAGTATATTCACAGAGTTGTACAACCATCCCCACAATCTAATTTTAGGACATTTTAATTACCCCATAATAACCCTGAACCCATTATTGTTCACACTCATTCTTATTCATGTTTTTTCAATGAGTGTTAAATGAATTGATATATGATGGGCACTCAGAATATTGTCTGATGCCTAGTGTTATATAAATGTTTGCTGTTATTACTGTTAATATTGTGATTATCAATACCATTAGTATGATCTTTGTACTCACAGTTAACATAGTGCCTAACATTTGCTAGGTTCTTTCTGAATAAATGACATAATGAAAGATAGCAGGAAACACCCTTATTTCTTCAACATTCTATAAAATGGTGAGGGAAATACCATATATTATATATACTGCAGACATAATCCAAAGCACAAGAGAATCTATGTTAGAGCATAATGTTTTACTGAAGAAGACACTTTAAAATGGGCTTTTATTGCCATGGCTTGACTGATGGTGATATACCATTGAAGCAGGCTAGTAAGATAGGGAATCAGTAGATGGATCTGGAACCTGGCATGAAGTCCACATGGATATCGATATCCCCAAGGTGGCTTCTGGAAGACCCTCGCAAGAATCCCATTCAGAATGAGATTTCTGCTATTTTGGAATGAGGTTTCCTCCAGGAACCAGGAGAAGCCCCGGATATTCTCCAGGGACATTATCATTGGGCCCTTCAGGGGATTGAAGGGTGGGGTAAACAATCAAAACAGCAAACAGCTGGGACTCCTCCTGTGCCATTAGCAAAGGTGCAGAATAATTAATTGTTTAAGAAGCAGGTGCAAAAGCCTCCCTCTCTCTCTCTTGCCTTCTGCACCCTGCTCTCATCATGTCCCCCCAGCATGGATCAACATGCAAATAAAACCTGGGCATTTATAATCAATAATGGAAAATTGTAGTCTTTAAATCAGCCCTCTTTATCACTCTTCAGCCCCTTCCTCTCTACCTGGGACCTACGATCTGTTATTTTATCCCATTTCTCTTTCCTTCCTACCTTAATAAATTACTGGCCTAACTAACCCGATGTGTTCTTGAAATACATTTCTACAGTATAGTCAAGAACCTAGACAAAATCCGGTAACCCATGACCAAGGAAAACTCATCCCAGCACCTGAATGCCAATAAGTAGACTTGTGACTTAAGGATAGCCGCAGACTCTGAGCCTTTGTATGAACTGTAAAATGGGATTGGATTGACTAAATGGTTTCTAAATTTACTATTGTTTCTAACATTCTATGATATTACCAGATAATAAAAGTCATGTGAATTTTACAATTTATTTATATATTGCAACCTATGAATAAAAGCCATATGACATTCATTTTACACCTTATCTGTTACAGTTTCCAAAATATCTTGTGTTCTCAAAGAGAACCTAAGTGTGGATCATCCCCAACCTTAAATCCTCCATTGGCTTTGCTTGGTTTATAGGATAAAGTCCAAATTCCTTGGCAGAACATCCACGACAATAGTGGGTCTCTTTTCCTGTGAAGTACCCATTCTCAGCTCTCCTGGGAGCTGCATGCTGATGTTGCTTTGGGGAACTACCCAGATCTTACTGCCTGCAGGCTTGGGGGATGGTTATTCCAGATGCCCTCCCTTCCCCTGACCAAGTTAAGCCATTCTCTCCTGGAAATTTTCATCTTGAGTAAAAAGAAGCAAGGCTTTAAAGTAGCTGGAGGCAGTTTGTTTCAGTAGAGATTCTCTAAGAATATTGTCTATTTGCTCCTGTTACCTAGGCGCCTTTAGCTGTCCTGGGTTCTTTCAGATACACACTTACTCAATGTTTTCCTTGCTTCTGTGAGCTATCTGTATACTTCCCATAAAATTTCATCTACTTTTTCCCTCTTTTCTATGGCCTAAGTCAGAGGTTCTTAACAAGGGGTCCATGGACCCCCTAAGGGTCTGGGGGTCCATGGAAAGATTTCAGGGGGTCCGTGAGCTTAAATTTTTCAAAAATCAACTTATCTTTATTTTCTCTGACCTGTAACTGAAATCTAGCATTTTCTTCACTTATGAATGTATGCAATAAATAAATTACAGTAGTGTTCATCTCATCTGACAGGCAAAGGTGTCCATGTAACAAAAAAGGTTAAGAACCCCTGGCCTAAGTTAACAAGACTCGGTTTCTATTGAAGGCAGGTGAAATATTCTGAAACAAGGTTCATTCATGATCTGATCCAAGCCTAGTTTTCTAGTTCCTATCCTCTCACTTAGGTTCCTGGTGTGATTTCTCATGTTGTCCTGCCTTCTAGAAAAGCCTTTCCTGCCCTCATCTGCCTAGTGAGTTCCTATTCTTTCAAGGTTTGGCTTAGGTGCCTTTTCTGTGAGGCTTTCTGCTCCCTCCTCCTTCCATACAGGTATAAACCCTACTTTCCCGGTTCCTACTGTGTCCTGTACATAATAATCTTAAGAGCCAGCATTGATTATATGCTCCAAACTGTTCTAAGCATTTCATATACATTAGCTCACTTAATTCTTCTTGCTGCCTAATTAGGGCAAGTACATTTATGACCATTCCATTTTGCATCTGATGAAAGAGGCAGGAAGATTAAGCAACTTGCCCTAAAACCCAGCTAGTAAATGGCACCCTTAAGGATCTGAAACTAGCTAGTTGAATTGTGAACCACTGTGTTATACTGCCTCTCAGAGGTTCATTATTAAAGCACTTTTAAATTTGTCAAGTTTGTCTTTACTTCTAGACTAGGAATCTATTGAGGGCAGAGATTTTTGCTTTTCTTTTCTTTGCAATTCCAGAGTACAACATATGCCTGGCATGTAGGAAGGAAGACTCAGTAAATGAGAGAACACAGCAATGATCAAATTCCCCTTTGATATTTGTACTTAATCACTTGTTTAATGCATGCAATTATTTTTCTTTCCTTATTCTAAGATGCACATTGTAAAAAAAATGTGTCTTAAATTAGAAAATGTCTTATAATTGAGTTGTTTGTTCAATAGAGTGGCTCCATGTCCCTGACTCCACTAGACTGAATAGCTGATATTAAAGTGGTGCCTCCCACAGCCTATGACCTCATGGAATTGAGGAAATATAAGGATCAGCTGTTGGAGCCTGTCCTCTAATCATGGCAACTGAGCTCCATCTTGTTGGTGTCTCCCTTCTGGAATGTCATCTCTATCCATAACATCTGGCCTACTCTTGCTGAGTTGGGTTGCACTATTTATTTCAATGTGTCCCATGTCTTTTCCCCAAAAAAGTAGGACAGCAAGCATGGACAGATAATTGTTTGTTCCTATGGTAAATTGATATGGTCTTGAAAGAGGCCTAGACAGGTTCAGATATCAGGGAGAAGTCAGTTTGGCTGGTGACTTTTCTCACCATTGACTGGTCAGAGGTCAAGTCCATTAAAAAAGGGGGCCATGCTTTGAATCCCGACTCTACCTGATTCAAGGTGTGTTCACAATGTTTCAGTCACGTTGTGTCTCTTCTCTGATTTCATCATAGTTTACCCATATTTGAATATGAGCCACTTTGGAGAATATACTCAGAAACACCAACAACTTTTCTCCCTGTTTTCTCCTTGTTCTAGGCCTGAATAATAGGATCTGTGTGGTTTTCTTCAACTGACCAGTTTTTCTCAACTATGGCCTGTATTAGAATGGCAACTGCTTGTTGTAAATGGCACTAGGATTTGTTCTGATTTTTCTGTCCCAAAGAAATAGCTTCTAAATTGCTAACCTTGCTCTTTGCTTCTCTTCACTCTCTCTAGCCCTCTGTATGTACCAATTTAGACTAGTTACTGTAGTGACATAATCCAATCTACTCATTGCTTGTTTAAAATATTTCTGCTGCCTCTCCATTACTTTTCACATGATAAGTGGCTATTCACAATCTGGTTTCTGTTGGGGCATTAGAGAAAGAGTCTATACTGTATTTTCTCAAGGTTAGGATGTCATGGATATTAAGTTACCCTATCAATTTAATAGAAGCTTTCTAAGGAGAAACAAAAAGACATGAAAGACTGGAATTTTTTTTGAAGCAAGGATATTAAAATGCTTTCTGAGACCATGGTAGTTAGTATGTGGCTAGTAATTTTCCAAAGTTGAATTTCTCCAGATCAGCTGGAGGGTCCTCTTGTGAGTGAATGTCCAACTAAAGCAGGGCACACCAGAGGTGACATTTTTTTTTTTCTCAGAGAGTTTGATTGTTATTTGCAAGGAAAGTAAGTGAAGAAAATTTTCCTCATTCTTTGGAAAGTATTTAATTGGTGTACCTCATTTATCTAAGTGAGACCATGGGACTCAATTTCCTGATGGATGAATGTAGCTTGCTTTTTAAATGTTTCGACAGATTTAAAACAAAACCCATGAAAGCTTCCTCAAGTTTGAGGGAGAAGGTGGTGTTAAGCAGGATCCTGGGTGCTCTATGTGGTGAAGGAAAGACTAGTTCCCTGGGTAGTGGCCATGGAGGTCACCTGAAAGGCAACATTTGTGATCCCTGAGAGCTAGGACCCTTTATGGGTGGAATTGTGTCTCCTCAAAAGACATGCTCAAGTCAATGTGAATGTGACCTCTTCTGGAAATAAGTTCTTTGAAGATATTTCTAGTTAAGGAGGATAAACTGGATTAGGGTAGGCCCTTAATTCAATATGGCAGGTGTTCTCATAAGACCAGGAAGTTTGGACACACAGAGACATAAGATGGCTATGTGACAACTGAGGCAGAGATGGACACCCAAGGATTGCTGACAAACCAGAAGCCAGAAGAGAGCCATCAAACAGTTTCTTCCCTACAGACTTCAGGGGAAGTGTGACCCTGTGGATCCCTTGATTTTGGACTTCTATGCTCCAGAACTGTGAGACAATCAGTTTCTGTTGTTTAAGGCACCTCGTTTGTGATATTTTGTTATGGCAGCCCTGGGAAACTGAGACAGATCCTCAGCTCCAGCTGCTACCATAACCAGGTTAGGATAGGGGGATTCTTTTAGCAGTGGAACACCAGCAGCAGCAGCCTCTCCCAGTCTCCAGTCCCTCATGTCCAGAGAAGCCAAAGCCCAGAGGTTCTATTATTAGCAAATCAGTGGGTATCTTGACTTTGGACCATTCCATTTTCTATTTCACTTCTAATCAGTTATCTCTGGTAAAAAGAGATATTTTAGTCTTATGTGCTGATTTAGGCCAGGCATATTATAAGGCCCTTCACCACCCCTTCTCCCCACACCTGAAAACAAACACCAATATGATAACTGCTTTATGATTTACTTTGCTGCTGTTATTTACTATAATCTGGAGCTTATGTTCTCAGCATTCTGTGTCTACCATAGTAAGTTATGTTGGGGCTTTTAAGAGCTATTTCAGGGGGGCAGATGTGGCTCAAATGGTTGGGAATCCGTCTCCCATATGGAGGGACCTGGGTTTGATCCCTGGGACCTCCCAACAACAACAACAACAACAAAGAACTATTTCAGCTTCCTCTTGGTCCATTGCTACCTTTTACCTCAAATGGAAGTTTAGATCCTTCACAGATGGTACATTTGAGGGCAGCTTCCAACTGCAGTGACTCCTTTAATGATTTACATCTCATGTGACACAGCGAGGCTAGCCCAGCCTCTGGCCATAATCTAAATAAAAAAGACAAGAATGAATCAAAGGAAAATATCTATAAAAAGGACAGTAACTAAGAAGAAATTTTAATGGGCCAACTTGTTTTTTCTTTGCTTTCAGGTTTTAGGAGAAAGAGGCAAATGGCATAGAATAATTTTACAACTAATATTTATTAAAATCTAAAAAATCAAGCAAATAGCTTTTAAGGTATATATTATATGCTCCTCCTTTTGCATAGGACCTGGATGAAAACAGAACATTGCCTGGCACATTGTAGTATTCAATATTTATTTCTTAAATGAATAAATCTTGCTCTCTTTATACATTTGAGTGACTTTCCTATACCTCAATCTTTTAAGGCTACTATTTTTTCTATATTTACTTATCATTAATGTCCAGAATGCTCAATGTTACACCACACTAACGTTACACACATACATAGGATTATATACATATAATTTCCAAATAATAGCCCTAAGAGTTAAATACTATTACTCTTATTTTAAAGATAGTAGACTAAGCCATAGATAAATTTAAAAAATCTTGCCAAAGCCACATAGTTGGTAAGTGACAGAGGCAGGGTTTGAATCTAGATATAGTCACGGGTAGATATTCAGTTACCAAAAAAAAAAAAAAAAAAAAAAAAAATTCCCTAAATCTGTTCTTCTAGGCCGGCTTACTGAAGCAGAAGCAGAAATGTGAATCCAGCTCTCCACTCTCCAACTCTTTCAGTGACTGGGGAAAGGGAATTGTATGACCTCAGTTAGCCAGAAAGCCAATGACTATGACCTCTATTCTGATTTAACATGGCTTTCCTATAAAGAATAGTATAATGCAGTCTCTTAAAGGGGGTTAGCATTGTTTGGAAGCCTGCTCTGTGCCACACACCATCCTGTGCCCCTTACAGACAGCGTATCATGGAAACCCCACAACAAGCCTATAAGTGAAAAATCCCTACCCTCATTTTACAGATGAGGAAATTGAGAGTTGGAGAGTTGGTGTCACTTGCACTGTTGGTTAATGGCTGAGCTGGAACTCAAATCTGGGTCTATTAGACTCTAAAGTTCATTTTGCCCCTGGGGTCACACCTAAATTATTTAAGGCATTTCTGTTTGATCTATCTTTCCAACATTGTTAGTGACAACATGGTAATCAATGTGTATTTTAATGAGAAGAATATTCCACCAACCATTTTTTGAACTTTGTTCTTACCACAAAATATTAGCAAAGCAAATAGAAAGAATTCTTGCCAAACTCAAATTGGGATTATTCCTCTCATGTATTTTACTTGCATATGGTTGATTCACCACTACAATCATTATATTAGTACTAGTATATTAGCCAACTTATTTTGGATACAAATGTGGAAATAATATCAGTAAAGGAATCTTCTAGGCAATCAGCTCAGAAGAGTATTACACTGAAGATTTCATTAAAGGGTATTTTGAATGAAAATGGATACTTTTCCAGAAATTCTTAACTAACTCTGATTTCCTTACTGGAGTACAAGTGACCTTCTTATTTAACATTAGCTATTATTAATGTGAAAAGAATGCCTTAATCACATTTCTGTGTTTGCAAGCACAGTGAAGGTGAAGGGTCTGGTTACTAAGAATTTTGAATTGTGTAGGGGCCCAATAAATGCTATGGCATGAAAGGCAGGGATCCATTTAGTCTGAACTATGGACCTGGCGATATTTGGGCACTTTTTTCTTCCTTTTATTGGCCTTTTTTCTCCCCCTTGAACCTCTGTTCACCTCCAGCTCCTAGCTGCTGTTCCTGTTTGCTCCAAGCGCTGAGCAAAATAACCTGGTCAACACTATTATTGGTGCCCTACTGAGTAATTTCTATGAGATATATTTACCATTTCCAAAGGGAGTCAGAATCAGGACCGAGTGTTCCTGGTAGAATTTTACTATCGACAATAGGCAGCAGCCTCCAACGCTTGTCAAACCAGTTAAAGAGCAGGTGACAATTGACGTATTAGACAATCTCTAAGATGGGAGAATTGTGCTTCATTTGCAGGTATTAGTAGGGTGTTGCCTTTACTGCACTGAGGCTGTTGCTTTTATTTTCCCTTAGTCTCATGGTGATTCTGGGCCCAGGGTAGGATCAGATAGGGTCTGCCGCCTGGTTTTAGAATGGATGAACTCCACTGCTTGTCTTTCTCTCAGTGCCACCTGGGAGATTGTTTTTATCTCAGGGTATTCATTTTGTGTGGTGTCACCGGTCCACTGACACAATCACCATATTGCAAAGGGTTATTATCAGTGCTGAGAACAATTAATAAATATGCAATATGACCCAAAGAGAAATCTCAACAGAGATTGTTTCCTAACATTCACCTAAGGATGGGCAAACTAAGGCTCTTGGCCCACATCCCCACCAATACCTGCTTTTGTACACCTAAGAGTTAAGGATGGTTTTTGCATTTTTAAATGGTGGGGAAAAGAACAAAAGAATAGTTTATTATGACACATGAAAAATATATGAAATTCAAATATCAGTGACCATAAATAAAGTTTTATTGCAACACAGCCACACTCATATGGATGCTTTTGTGCTGCAACAGCAGAGATGAGTAGCTGGGACAAAGACCTGAAAAGCTTAAAATATTTACTATCTGGCCCTTTACATAAAAAAATTGCTGAATCCTGATTTTGGCACTCATCTGGCATCAACTAGGAAAGCTGCCTGGAAATCATTGGTAAGCAGATCCATGCCACCTATCGGCCCTTGTTGGCATTTGTTTTCCCAGGAAGCTCTGCCAGTTTGATTAATTGCATCATTGAGTGTTAATACTGGACAATCAAGCTCATATTTGTCTGTGTTTCTGCCATGCTGTCTATGTTGCCTAGTAATAGTTATATGTCACCAGTGCGCTACATGGGAATAATGCAATAGAAATACAAGTAGATATAATGGGAAGCTGATAACATTATTAGTTTTATAATATACATTTTCAGCCCTTTAGACATTCTCATGAGTTTAAAATCTATTATGAGTATAGAACAAAGCGAGACAAACATAGTTCCTACCTATCAGCAAAAGGTAAATGAATGATGGCCCAAAGAAGCTAAACAACCCTCCTAACATCATACAGCTACTGAATGGGAAAACCAGGACTAGAAACCAGGTATCCTGACACCTCATTGCATTATGCTGTTCTGGGTAATGAAACTGCCATATGGATGACATTATGAAGACTACCCCTATAAATTTAAGACTGGGCTCCTCTTTTTGCTCATTTCCCTGGAAAAGCAATGTAAGAACATTTAGCTAATTAAATTAGGTATAATCTATCCACTTTCTTCATGAGTAGGTAATGAAATTAACAGGCTCTTAGGGGAATTTTTCTATCTCTTTCATTTGAGAGGATGAGATTGCTATTAGATGAGGCTTAGAATTATTGTTGAATATATCTATTGCTTCTAGATTTCTATCCCCAATCAGTGGAACACAGAAACATACTCTTATGTTTTGTACAGATTTTCCCAGAGACAAGATATATTGCAATAGAGGATCTGCTAGGGTATAATAAACCTGTGACGAAGGGAACTCTGTAAATATACTTTGCCACCAGTGGTTTGGTAGTGAGTTAGAGTTAATGGCACTTGAGATTTTGCCCTGTTAGGCTTTTATAATTATAACCATACTATCTGGAGGTGATGACTTTCTACTCTTCTGAAATGTTGCCCCAATAAAGAAGCATGTGTTTGCAAAGTTGCATTCCAGGCAACTCCAAAGGAATCATATTGCTTTAGAGAACAATACAGAGCTTATGACCCTAGTAATTCTCTGTATATGGAAACCCATAGGATAAAGATGCCCAGATGTGAGAAATTAAAGAGAATTAAAGGATTAATGCTATACATGCAAAATGTGTGTAAATTTTTGTCAGTATTTCCTTTGATATCCAGGATTTGTTGAATTGTAACCAGTTTGAAATATAATGTAGTAGTGAAGCCAGATTATTAAAATAATGGTAGGGAGGGAGGGGTTTTACTCCTTCCAAATTGGGAAGTATCTACTCATTAGTCAAATGATGTCATGATGGATAATGTATAAGTGTCTTCACTGTATTTCATATACTGAAGCCTGCAGGAAATATAGACACTTCCTGCCTCTGCCCTGCCTCCTGTCTAGGGTAGCTGATTTATTCTAATGACAATACAACTATTATGTTGATGAGTTGTGCCCAAAACAAAAACTTTAAAAAGGCCAGGGTAAGGCCTTATTTAAAAATCCTGTTTCCTTCCTTCTTACCCTCCCTCCATCTCTCCCATCCTTCCTTCTTTCCTCCATCCTTTTAATAACTTATTTTTACTCTGTATAAAAAAGTACACCAACATTGTTCACCTACACTTCTATCCCCCAGGGGAAAACAACAATTAATTTTGTACATGGAGACAGGTGGCTGAGCAGACATTTTGCAAATATAGTTAATCAAGAATAGACTGGAAACCAAACAAAAAGGAATCCTCGGTAGTTTCAATGTGAGAGGAGAGACCTGCACTGCAGCTGTTTCCACTAAGGTCATTGAAGAGATTTCAAATGAAACAAACTGTTTGCTTTGATGGAACACTAACATATGATGTAGCATGAAATGGGAGAAGAGTGTAGTTCTCTGAACGTCACACAAGTGATGAGATTTTTAAATTTGTGCATTTCCTTTGGGTGTCACGGCCTCATATTTGGAGTGTTTTGCATAATTACAAATGTGGAACCATTTTGTATTTTAGAGTCTGTTGTGGGTTTAGCTGGCATCTATGTGAAAATTCATTCTTCTTTATTCTCTGACAAGATAAGTTTAAATAGTTGATAGAATTTTCCTTGTGAAAAAAAAAAAAACCAGAAGTCTGTTAGAGTAGGCAGAGCTTTGTAAAAATGATGTTATTTTTGAGTGTACATGTACTCTAATTTTCATGTCCTTAGTATATCTGGGTTTGGAGTATATAGCAAGATAGTTTAGTGGGAAAATACAACTGTATATTATGTTGAAAAGAAATGAATTATTCCTGTTCTAACTCTGAAAATATGACTTCTTATTAAAATGGCCCTGTGCTATGCCAGCTCCTCTGTCTGCTCCAAACCAAATGAAATAAACCCTTTCAAAAGCCAAAGATAAAGAAGTAAGGACAGTAAAAAAGCCTGATTAAACAGTTCAGGTAGTGGAAATTTCTTAGGAAAACATTCTCAGGGTTGCCTAAGGACAATTTTCATAATCATTTTACTTTAAAAATATCCGAAGGTCCAGATAATTTAATGAGGCAATTTTTCCATAGCAAGATGAATATTTTTTCCTGGTTCATCCTGAGAGAAGATTGTCCTTTGAATATTGCAAAGCATATTCATGATTAGCATGACATTTTCTTATAAGCCGGAAAGAAATGAAGTCTTTCAGGGAAACACCTTTGTCTGTTAAAAGGCACATCTGTTTGCAGTATCCACATGGGATAGTTAAACCTTGAGTTGTACAACATAAGTCCTATGAAGGAATAATTTTTGCACGATCTTATTTATGTGCAATAAACATCCTTGGTCTGTTCCTGTACTGTAAAAAATAATGAGCTGGAGTTTAATTTATCAACTGCTGCATTTAAACCACATGGGAATTAGGATGCACTATACCTATATGATTTACTAAATGGGTGTCTTCAAAGTGTCTCTTTTAAAATTAATTAAAAATTCACATGTCACTATCATCTCTGGGCTGTGTACAGAAGAACAACAGAAAGGGGGTATACTGCTTTACACATTATTATTCCCAACTACAGTATTCAAAACTTGGCTTAAAAGATGGTTGTATTACTACTGCACTTTCTCCCAAACTCTTGGGCCGAGCATTCTCAAGCTGTTTAAAGCAGGCCATGTCACTTGGCCTCTCTTGGTCTCAATTTCCTTTTCCATAAAACAGGGATCATAATATATAATGCATGGTATTGTTGTAAAGATTGATGAGATAACATATAAAACAAAATGGTGCAACCACTGTGGAATGCAATATGACAGCTCCTCAAAAAGTTAAATATAGAATCGCTTTATGGCCTGGTAATTCACTTCTAGATATATGCCCAAAGAAAGTGCAAGCAGGGCGTCAAACAGACACTTGTAAACCAGTGCTTATAGTATTATTATTCATAATAGCCAAAAGGTGGAAGCAACCCAAGTATTCATCAACAAGTGAATGGGTAAACAAAATGTGTTGCATGTGCACAATGGAATATTATTTGGTCATAAAAAAGAATGAAGTAATGAGACATGCTGCAAACATGCAAGAACCTTGAAAATGTTATGTTCGGTGAAATAAACAAGGTTCGTAAAGATAAATATTGAATGATAGCACTTAAAAGAGATGACTAGAACTAGCAAATTTGCAGAGATGGAAAGTAGATAAGAGGTTACCCGGGGATCAGGAATGTTTGTTTGAAAAAATAAAAAATAAAAAAAAACATACATAGCTAACAACATAAATAAAAACAAAAGATAACATATAAATAATTCCTGGCATATGAGCACACACAGATGCACACACACGGACATCTCCAAACCTTAAGGGATTCAGGAAGGATATTTGTAATGGGAGGGAGGGTTTATACAAACTTTATAGTGGATGTCAGCTGTATTAAGGTCCTGCAGTAAGTGTACTGTTAAGTGAAAAGGAAAAGATACCTCTGCCATCTTTTCTGGGGCCATGGTCATAGGAGGTTTAAACCCTTGTTGTTTCTTCCTTGGACCATGGCAGTCTGAGAAGCAGTAACTTCTCTAGGGCACTGGAGGGTGTGAGCTTTGAATCCTGATGCGATCACTTCCAATTCCGTAAGATGGGACTAATATTGTACTTGTGCTCTAGGGTGACTGTTAGGAGAATAATATAAGATAATGAATGTAAAAATCTTAGCACAGTGTCTAACACATTGTAAATTCTCAATGTTAGTTACTTATATTTGAAATGCATCTAAAATCACTTATAATAAAAGTCACATTGATATGAAAAACAAAACCAGAAGTTGAAAATTAAACACCACTACAGAGGACAGTTATAATTGATTATATATAGCTCCAGGGCTGTGATTTATCATCTGGAAGATGTGACATTTCAGGACAGTGTCGGTGATATCCCAGGTCAATGTAACCCTACAAATGCATAGAAACTATAATCTGATGAACTATTGTTGAACTTCAGTCTCCAAGTTATGTGTGCCTCCAAGAGCTGAGTAATCTGGGAGTTACCACAGGTTATTGCTGCTGCCTTAGTATCTTTGAGAGAAGCAAATTGGAAAACAATTTCTTTAATTATAAGAAAATACCGGGGGCTGGCTGTAGCCCAGTGGATAGGGTGCCGGTTCACCACATGGGAGGCCCCGGGTTCGGTTCCCAAACCGCCTTGAGAGGGCAAAGCTGCTGTGGGCGGGACAGAGCTGCCATGGGCAGGGCAAAAAGCTGCCATGGGCAGGGCAAGCTGCCCGCAAACAGAGCAGAACCGCCGCCCGTGAATGGAACAGAGCCTCCCACAAGCAGGGCAGGCCACCTGCATGGTGGGGTGACTCAGCGCGTCGCCACAATGGGGGGAGACAAAAAGCAGACACAGAAGAACACAAAAAGATGAACACAGCAAGAGCAAGCAGAAAGGAGGGATATGTAACAACAACAACAAAAAAGAAAATACCAAAGAATTTTTGCTATGCTATCAGCATGATTTTTCCAGAAGGGACATATTTTTGTAAGAAACCTTGTATGTGTGTGTATATGTGTGTATGTGTGACCACCTACATTTGTGATTGCAGGCGTGACTTGAAAACAGGCAAGAAAAGAAACCAGGGATCAGTGAGTGCAACAACCTCACAATATTAAAATAAAATAATTGTTAGTGGCAACTGATTGTGGGAACTAGGAAGTGTATCTAAAATTTCTATTGAAGATTCACATTCCATAATTTTTTTTTATTATTAGAGAAGTTGTGTATTTACAGACAACCATGCATAAAATACAGGATTCCCCTACACCACCCTACCAACACCTTGCATTGGTGTGCAACATTTGTTACAATTGATGATAGCACTTTAAAAAATATAATTATACTAATTTTTAAAATAGTAGTTACCTTTGTTATAATTTATGAAAAATTAAAATAGTACTATTAACTATTGTCCATAGTTTATGTTAGGTGTATTTTTTTCCATATACCACCCTACTATTAACACCTTGTATTAGTGACATTTGTTATAATTCATTAAAGAGCATTCTTATACTTGTCCTATAAACTATAGTTCATTGTTTGCAGTAGGGTTTATATGTTATACAGTTCTATGCTTTATTGTTTATTTTTATTCTAGTAACATATATGACCTAAAGATTCCCCCTTTTAACCACATTCACCTATATAATTCAGTGCTGTTAATTACACTTTGTAATAATGTGCTACCATCACCACCATCCAATTCCAAACCTTTACAATCAACCAAAATAGACATTCTATACAAATTAAGCATGCACTTCCCGTTCTCTAACCTCAATCTATCCTATGGTAACCTATATTCTAGATTCTAACTCTATGAATTTGCTTATTCTAATTGTTTCAAATCAGTGAGATCATACAATATTTGTCCTTTTGTGTCTGGCTTATTTCATTAAGCATAATGTCCCGAAGGTTCATCCAGGTGTCACATGCATCAGGACTTCATTCCATTTTACAACTGAATAATATGCCATCATATGTATATACCACTTTTATTTATTCATTCGTCAGTTAATGGACACTCGGGTTGCTTCCATCTTTTGGCAATTGTGAATAATGCCACTATGAACATTGGTATGCAAATATCGGCAGGAGTTTGTGCTTTCAGTTCCTCCAGGTATATACCCAGGAGTAGGGTTAGTCAAGTTATATGGTGATGCTACACTTAGCTTCCTGAGGAACTGCCAAACAGTCCTCCACAGTGGCTGCACCATTATACATTCCCACCAACAATGAATGAGTGTTCCTATATATTTCTCCACACCCTCTCCAACATTTGCAGTTTTCTGCTTTTTTAATAGCAGTCATTCTGGTGGTTGTGGTTTTGATTTGCATTTCCCTTAGCTAGTGATATTAAGCATCTTTACATGTGCTTTTTAGCCATTTATAAATCCTCTTTGGAGAAATGTCTCTTCAAGTCTTTTGCCCTTTTTATAATTGAGTTGTTTGTCTTTTTATTATTGTGTTGTAGGATGTCTTTATATATTCTGGATATTAACCATTTTCAAATATGTGGTTTCTGAATATGTTCTCCCATTGAGTAGATTGCCTTTTCACTTTTATGACAAAGTCTCTTTTTTTTTAATAAAGATTTATTTATTATTTATTCCCCTCCCCCACTCCCCTTGTTTTTGCACTCGCTGTCTGCTCTCTGTGTCCTTCTCTTTAGGTGGCAGCAGGAACCGGTCCTAGGACCTTCCGGAGTGGGAGAGAGGCACTCAATCTCATGCACCACCTCACCTCCCTGGTCTGCTGTGTCTCCTATTGTCTCTCCTCTGTGTCTCTTTTTGTTACGTTATCTTGCTGTGCCAGCTCTCCACACAGGCCAGCACTCTGCATGGGCCAGATCTCCATTCAGGCTGGCTCTTGTGTGTGGGCCAGCTTGCCTTTCACCAGGAGACCCCGGGAATTGAACCCTGGATCTCCTATATGGTAGATGGGAGTCCAATCGCTTGAGCCACATCTGTTTCCCCATGACAAAATCTTTTGATGCACAAAACTCTTTAATTTTGAGGAGGTCTCATGTATCTATTTTTTATTTCTTTCATTGTTTATACTTTGGTGGTAAGTTTAGGAAATCAATGCCTACCACAAGATTTTGAAGATGCTTCCCTACATTTTCTTCTAGGAGTTTTACAGCCTTGATTCTTACATTTAGGTCTTTCATCCATTTTGAGTTGATTTTTATATATGGTGTGAGATAGGGGTCATCTTTCCTTCTTTTGCATATGGATATCCTGTTCTCTTGGCACCATTTGTTGAAGAGACTATTGTTTCCGAATTAAGAGGTCTTAGCAGCCTTGTCAAATTCCAATTGGCTATAGAGCTGAGGGTCCATTTCTGAACTGTCAATTAAATTCCATTGGTCAACATATCTCTCCTTGTGCCAATACCATGCTATTTTGACCACTATAGCTTTGTAATATGCTTTAAAGTCAGGAAGTGTGAGGCCTCCAACTCTGTTCTTTCTTTTCAAGATGTTTTTAACTATTCAGGTCCCCTTATCCTTCCAAATAAATTTAGGAATTGTCTTTTCCATTTCTACAAAGAAGGCTGTTGGCATTTTGATTGAGATTGCATTGAATATGCAAATAATTTGGGATAGAATTGACATCTTCATGATATTTAACAATATTTAATCTTCCAATCCATGAACACAGAGTGTTGTTACTTTTATTTAGGTCTTCTTTGATATCTTTTGGTAATGTGGTGTACTACATTAATTGATTTTCTAATGTTGGACCACCATTGTACACCGGGATAAAACTTGATTGATCATGGTATATTATTCTTTTAATGTGCTGTTGGATTTGATTTGCAAGCATTTTGTTGAGGATTTTTGCATCTTTATTTATAAGAAAAATTGATCTGTAACTTTCTTTTCTTATAGTATCTTTATCTGGCTTTGGTATTAGGCCTTACAGAATAAGTTAGGGATTATTCCCTCGTTTTCAAATTTTTGGAAGAGTTTGAGCAGGATAGATATTAATTCTTCTTGGAATGATTAGTAGATTCACCTGAGAATTCATCTGGTGCTGGGATTTTCTTTGTTGGGAGGATTTTGATGACTGATACAGTCTCTTGTAATTGGTCTGTTGAGGTCTTCTTTTTCTTCTACAGTCAGTGCAGGTTGTTTGTGTGTTTCTAGGAATTTGTCCATGTCATCTAGGTTGTCTAATTTGTTGGCATACATTTGTTCGTAGTATCCTCATATGATCCTTTTTATTTCTTTGAGCTCAGTAATGTTCCACCTCTCATTTCCAATTTTATTTATTTGCACCTTCTATCTTTTTTCTTTGTCAGTCTAGCTAAGGGTTTGTCAATTTTATTGATTTTTTCAGAGTACCAACTCTGGTTTTGTCAATTTACTCTTTTGTTTTTTTATTCTCAGTTTCATTTATTTTTTTCCCTAATCTTTGTTTTTTCTTTCTTTTTGCTTGCTTTGGGATTATTTTGTTGTTCTTTTTCTAGTTCTTCCATGTATGCCATTAGGGCTTTGATTTCTCTCTCATCATAGCCTTAACTGTATCCCATAATTTTTGATACGTTTTGTTATCATTTTCATTTGTTTCAAGATATTTACTGATTTCCCTGATTTTCTTCTTTGACCCACTGATTGTTTAAGAGTATGTTGTTTAACTTCCATATACTTGTGAGTTTTCCAGTTCTCCACCTGTTGTTGATTTCCAGCTTCATTCCAATATGGTCAGAAAAGCTGCTTTTATAATTGAAAAAAATTTAAATTTATTGAGTTTAGTTTGTGATCCAACATGTGGTCTGTCCTGGAGGATGATCCATGCACACTTGAACAGAATATTTATCCTGCTATTTTGGGATGTAATGTTCTGTATATGTCTGTTAGTCCTAGATCTTCATCATATTATTCAGATTCTCTCTTTTCTTATTTATCTTCTGTCCAGATGTTGTCTCTATTGATGAATGTGGTGTATTGAAGTCTCCAACTATTTTGTAGGGGTGTCTATTTTTGCCTTCAGTTTTGCCAGTGTTTTCCTCATGTATTTTGGTGCACTGTGGTTAGATGCGTAAATACTTATGATTGTTATTTCTTCTTGGTGGTGTTCCCCTTTCATTAATATATAGAGTCCTTCTTTGTCTTTTATAACAGCTTTTGACTTAAAGTATGTTTTGTATGATATTAGTATAGCTGCCCCAGCTCTTTTTTTGGGGGGGGGGCAGTTACTGTTTACATGGAATATCTTTTTCCAATGTTCACTTTCAAACTATTTGTGTCTTTGGGACTAAGGTGAGTCTTTTATAAATAGCATATAATTGAGCCATGCTTTTTAATCCATTCTGCCACTCTGTGTTTTTTAAATTGGAGAGTAAATCCATTAATATTCAGTGTTATTACTGTAAAGGTACTTATTTCAACCATTTTTCCTTTGTTTTTTATATGCCATATCTTTTTTGCCTCTTTTCCTTTATTACAAACTCCTTTTCTATATTGTTCATCTTTTGTAATGTATCTGACCAATTCCTTCCTGATTTCTGTTTCTGTATATTTAAAAAAATACTTTATTTGTCATTACCCTGGGGTTTATATTATATAATCTACACCTATAACCTACTAATATGAAAAGATAGCAACCTAACTTCCGTAGCATACATGTTCTCTGCTCCCATATCCCTCTGTTTCCCCTCTTTATGTTGTGTTTTTTTTTTATTATCAGGGAATATATCTTTTTCTTGTTCAATTGTAATCTGACTCTTATAGGAATTAAAGAATAGAGTTGTATATTAAGGATAAAGTTCTATTGGGTTTTGCATTTACCCTTTTAGTTACCCTTACTGATAAACTTCATTTCTTCACAATGCTCCAAACCACTCTCTCCTGTCTTTTCTTTCTGCCTGCAGATCTCCTTTTAGTATTTCTTGTATGGCAGTTCTCTTGTTGATGAACTCTCTCACTTTCTGTTTATCTGTGAATATTTTAAATTCTCCTTCATTTATAAAGAATAGTTTTTCCAGATAAAGAATTTTTGCTTGGCAGTTTTTCTCTTTAACTAAATTAAATATATCATACCACATCCTTCTTGCCTCCATGGTTTCTGATGAGAAATTGGCACTTAGCCTTATTGAAGATCCCTTGTATGTGATTAATCACTTTTGTCTTGCTGCTTTCAGGATTCTCTCTTTATCTTTGGCATTTGACATTCTGATTTGTATGTATGTTAGACTATGTCTATTAGGATTTATTCTGTCTGGAACACTTTGTGCTTTTGGATACATATATTTATGTCTTTCATAAGAGTTGAGAAATTTTCAGTTATTATTTTGTCAAATATTCTTTCTGCCCCCTTTCCCTTATCTTTTCCTTCTGGGATACCCATGATGTCCTTGAGACACTCTCAATTTTTTCTATTCTTTTCTCTATCTGTTCTTCGAACTGTATGATTTTGATTGTCCTGGGTTCTAGTTCGCTGATTCTTTCTTCTGTCTATTCAAATCTTCTGTTGCAGTCATCTAGTGTATTTTTAATATCTACCATAATGCCTTTTATCCCCATAATTTCTGTTATTTTTCTTATTATACTTTCCAATTCTTCTTTATGCTCACACATTGCCTTCTTAATGTCCTTTATATCTTTATGCATGTTTTCCTTCAACTCTTTGAATTGACTTAGGATATTTGTTTGAACTTTCATTAGTTTCTCCAAATTTTGTGTCTTCTCTGAAGTCTTAATTTGTTCCCTTGACTGAGTCATATCTTTCTGTTCTTTAATATGGCTTGTAATTTTTTGCTGATGTCTAGGCATCTGATTATGATGATGAGGTAACTCTGAAGGTCTGTTTCTCCCTCTTGTCTAGGGTTTTATTGTTGATTGGCTTTGTGTTAAGGGTCTTCTTTGATGCTTGATCTAACTTATTCTAGATCTTTAGAATAACTCATATTTAACTAATCAGATTTTCTTAGCTCTGTTTCATCTGATTTTTTCCCTGGATATGTGATACAACTTTTAAGATTGTACTTTTTGTGTAATTATTTCACCTCCAGAGAAAACTTCCTTTCCTCTGAGCCTTTTCCAGGAATCTTGATCTGTTCTGTTTGTTTTTGTGTAGAATTTGCTCCACGGAGCCTATGATCTGTTTAAATTCTGTCCCTCACTCAGTGCCCTGTTTTCCTTACTCTTTTCTGTTCTGGGACCCTCCTGTCTTACAGCAGTGCAGTTCAACCTCCACTTTCTTTTCTCTGTGAGGCTTTTCACTTTCTGGTTTCTCTATCCTGGTTGGGGGAGACAGATAGGGTCAATCTAGGATGTTGGGTCACTCCAGAAAAGTCTGTTTTGCATTTAGGTGGTCCAGTCAACAGAAACTGTTGCAGCACTTTCTTGCCACAGTTTTACCACAGTCTCTCTCTCTTTTTTGTTCCTCTTGGGGGGGCCCTCTTCTGTGCAGCACTCCTCAGCACCTTGTGTTCCACTCTGGGTCTCTGTGGACTTGGGTCCCTCTGCCTGGATATTTGTGGGGTTCTATCATGCTGTCCCCAGTGGCAGGTGGGAGGGATATGGGCTACTGCCTCCAAACAACTCCCAATCTGTGCAAGATTGAGTGAGGGAGAGGGAATGGACTGGCAGGTCTGGGATGGAAGTTTACTACCTGGTATTTTCCTTTTTCTTTTATTCAGTGTTCATGGAGCCCTTCTCCAGTGTCTACCATCTCCAGGGTTCTAATAAAGTGAGATTTGTCTATTTATTCACTGATTCTCTCAGGAGGTTTTTTCAGGGGATGTCTTAGGTCACTGTGTTGACGACATCACCACTCATTGACTTTTGAGGATTCAGTGTTAGAATGTTTCAAATTTCTTCTCCTCCATTCCATCATTACCTCATTTTTGTCTGCATCCACATGCTTTTTCCCCTTCCTTTCCACAAGTTTCAGAAGAAGTGGTGTTCCTTCTCCTGCTCAAAAGTGTGTATACTGGCTAGTTCCTCCCACTCCCATCAGGGCCAGGAGACTGCTCTTTCATTATTCCCTCTCTCATCTGTAATTTCAGTTTCTTAGCTTTCCTCACTGTTGGTTTAGGATTCAGTTTCTTGACTTTGTTATAGCATCTATCAGTTATCCATCAGTTTTCTAGCTTTCAAAATTTTATTCTTATAATATCCTCTCCTGTCTACTTTGTCTTCAAAGCAAATTTCTTTACTATTGCTTTGGTGGATTCAGAAGAGGGCAAGGGTAAAGGGATATTTTCAATTTGCTACCTCTAAGCAGGTGTTTCAGTTTGCTAAAGGCTGCCAAGACTGTACATCAGAAATGGGTTGGATTTTACAATGGGTATTTATTAGTTTAAAAACTTACAGTTTCGAGGTCAAGAAAAATGTTCAAATCAAGCCTTCATGAGGAGTTGCTTTCTCCCTGAGCTGCAGCTGTGGGTGATTAGGCACATAGCAGGGCACAATGTTGGCATATGTTCATCTCTTCCCTCTCCTCTGAGCCTCATACTTTCAGCTTCTTGTTTCAGTGGCTCCTCTCAACTTCTGTGTTCTGTTGATTTAAGCTTCTTGCTCCTGGGGCCTTCTCTCTCCACGTCTGGGAGTTGTTTCTCCCATTTATAAAGGACTCCAATAAGAGGATTAATACCTACCCTGGGTCACACAATCTAATCAAAGGCCCTTAACTGAAGTAATTTCAACAAAATATCCCACCTACAATAGGTTTACATGCACAGGAATGGATTAGCTTTAAGAACAGGATTTTCTGGGGTCCACAAAAAACTCAAAGCACCACACCAGGTATTACCACTCACTTTTCAAATACCTTTTTCAACCACATCTCCATACTGTTGAAACTGCTTTGGCAAGGTAACAGATGACCTTTAATACCAAAATCAGTGGATATTTTCAGGCCTCATTTGGACTTGTCTTATTTGAGGCATTTGAAATTTACCACTTCTATCATTCTAAAACACTTCTCCTTAAAATGTATAACTCATTCATGCTTGAATCTCTTCTCTGACTTTTCTTTCCTGGTTCCTTTGTAGGGTCTTCTTTCCTTGTCCACATTTTTATTATTTGTGTGCCCCAAAGTTCTTTGTCTTCTGATTTTACTGCCAGGCCAGGAGTAATTTCATATCCTCTCATGGTCACAACTTCATCATCGGTAGGTGAGATTCATGACTTTGTAACACTGTTTAGACTTTTCCCCTAAGCTCTAGTCATTGGAATCTAACATTCTTCTTGATGTTTTCACATCAAACTCAACATGTCCATAACCAAACTTATCTTTCCTCGAATCTTGTTGCTCCTCACATTTTTTTTTTCTATGTCAGTGAATGATATCACATCTTCCCAGTAACTTAAAATAGAAGCACTATTATAAATCATCTTAAAGTCATGGGGTTTCTCACAATCCTATATTTGAATTCTGTCAACTTGACTGCCTTCGCATTGTGTGTGTGTGTGTGTGTGT
>PVKH010002298.1:0-27553 GCA_004027955.1 Chaetophractus vellerosus
CTTGCCATGTGACAGAGGAACCAAGGATAGTTGGCAGCCAGCCCCAGAATGCCACGGTTGTCAGGGAGAAAGCATGACATAGATAATGCCTTGATTTGGACTTTCTTTTAGCCTCAAAACCATAAGCTAATAAATTGCCATTGTTTAAGCCAACCCATTTCACACTACTTGCTTAAGTAGTCAAGGAAAAACTAAAACACTGCTACATAATATGCCATAGTATGGATGTAAAATTTTTTTGAATTTAATATTTTATCATTTTGGAGATATAGTCAACTATTCCTACTTTATTGAGTATTTTAAAGAAAAAAAATTATAATAAAATTTGGTCAAATACTTATGTAACTGATTTTTTTTCAATTTTTAAAAAAGCTTGTATAGAAATTATCTTAATTTTTTAAAAAATTATAGAGCTATTGCATGAGTATAATGTTTTTTGGTTGCATAAACAATGAAAATTTCTCCTCTTTATTACATGGATACTGACTGGGCTGTTTAGATTTTCTATCATTCCAGGCTCAATTTTAGAAAATTATATTTTTTCCAGATAAGAATTTACTTCATCCAGATTGAAAATATAGTAACAGATTGAACAAATTAGTATCTTATGACTCTTTTACATCATTTGGAGGTTTTAGGCTCATGATTTTAAAAAGATATATTCCAGGGTTTTTCTCTTTCATCCTTCCTTCTTTCTTCCTTCATTCTTTTTATTTGAGATTTTGAAATTGTTTTATTAAATTAGGTGGAATTTCATATATTTGTGGATTAATTTTTCAAAGAACTAGCTTTTGAATTTATTTATTACCTCTATTTAGTCACTATTTTCTAATTATTTAGTTTCAAATTTTATCTTTATTCATGCTGTTATTCTCTGGTATCCTTTGGTTTATTGCTTATTTAATTTAATTTATTTTAGTTATTATTTATGAAGTATATTTTTTGGGTTAGAGATTTTCTTTAGGGCACCTCTTTATTTCTTAAGGATTTCCATATGTAATATTTTCATTATTTCTTCCAGAAATTCTACAATTTGCTTAAACAACTCTTTCATTCCACAGTTTTTTTTCCTTTGTAAAATATTAGCATAGAACTTTTTCTAATTTTCAGAGTACTTTTAATTTTTATTGAATTTTAACTTACAAATGTATCAATAGTTCTATTGTAGAATATTTTGTAATATTCTACATAGTAAAGTTGATGGTCAATTTTTTATGATTGTTTGCTGGTAATCTGAAATCATAAAAAAGATGTCACCTGTATGCCAGAGGTGATAACTCTTTGCTTTAGTTATTTTATCGGGTACTTCAATAATTTCCTATATTAAATCATCTCTGTTGAAAAGCCTACTATTGTTTTGTTTTTCTAAATGTACATTCACAGGAAAAGTGCTTGGTTCCAGGGATCAGCTCCTCAAATACAGGATTCTGTGATTGGTTTGACTTTGTCCTTGCTTTGAGTACAGTATTAAGCTCTTTGCTAATGGGAAATTGAAAACAATTTATGATATACAGTGTCATAATAATTAATTAAATTCTGCCTTCTGGTTGATGGTTAAGAGGTACCTAACTGACAGGTGAACCGAAGGACTAAGTACAGTACTACACTTAACCACTATGGAAGAAATGTTGACTATAAGTGTGAAAATGGAATAGCCATTTCTGACTGCTCTGAGAGTTACAGAAAGAAAATAAGCTCAGGGATTTAAACTCTCAGATGAAGTCAAGGTTAGAGAAACAAAGATGTTTTATGGTAGCCCTAAAATAAACTACATTTTTGTAGGTACAGGGACAACATCGCTGAAAGCCTAATTAAAAACTCAATTTTGTGGGGTACAGAATTATAAAGTAAGTTCAATTCATATTCACCAAATATCTTATGTAAAATTTTAGTTATTTATTAGAGGTGAGATCCTGAGAGTTGTAATGGGAATATATGTTAAAATCTGATGAGGCAGAGAATCTTTCAGCTTTAAGTCCTTTTGGGCTATATTACCAACAGAAACAGCCTCCTCTTCACCTATGTGAGGCAAGAACTGTGTGCATATAGTATACCTTGTAGGAAAATTCAGTGGTGGAAATTTGTGCATTTCAAATTGTTTAAAAAGTAACCACGTTTTGGTTATTGTTGCACCTTTTTTCTGTATTATTTGAAGACATTGAAGGCCTGATGGGTCCTCCTTCCTGGCCCTGTACATCAAGGCCAAACTTTTTATCCTTTTAAAACTACTCTTATATTTGGCATTAGCATTTTTAAAATGTATCTTATTGTTATACTGTTTGTAGCCACAATGAAATAGCTCACAAGTAATCAGTTAATGAAGGGAAGACTCAAATGACTTGGAGAACTTTATTTACCAAATTATTTATTATAAGGCAAAACAGAGGGGCAAAGAGGGGTCTGAGAATTCAGAATTTCATTTAGGATTCCTTTGTCATAAGTTTTACACACACACACACACACACACACACACAAATAGAATCTTCCATTTTCTGAAAGGCCTTATGTTTAGAAATCTGAAGCTCCCTGAGGGCAGGATCTTGCTTTCTTACCCTCTTCTACAGCTGCAACCCCAATGTCCTTATATCATTTCTATACTTTTCATTCACATGTTTAGAGTCATATTTCCTTTTGATATAATATTTCTTCTTCCTACAGGACATTCTTTAAAATTTCTTGCAGTACAGATCTATGGGTGATAAATTATTTCCACTTATGTTGGTCTGAAAGAGTTTGTTGTTGTTTTCTTTTTTACCTTTTCGTTAGAAGATATTTTTTGCTGGATATAGAATTTTACAGGGACAATTTTTTTTTCCTTTCAGTACCATAAAGCGGTTGTTCCACTGCCTTTACACTTGCATTGTTTCCAATGATAATTCTGATATCATCATTATCTTTACTCCTATGTACATGACTTGTGTTTCTTCTCTGGGTTCTTTTAAGATTTTGTCTTTATCACTAGTTCTGAGCAATTTGTTTTTTGCGGCTTCTTTTTCTTTCTTTACATGTTTCTTGTGCTTTGAGTTCACTGAACTTCTTATATCTGTTGGTTTATAATTTTCATTAAATTTGGAAAATTGTTGACTATTATTTCTTCCAATATTTTTTATGCTACCTTTTCCTTCAGTTATTCCAATTACATATATAGTGAGCCTGTTCAAGTTGTAATTGATTCCCTTTTTAAAAAATTGCCTTATCTCTGTGTTTAATTTTGGATAGGTTCTATTGCGATGTTGTTAAGTTCACTAATCTTTTCTTCTTCAATGTCTAATCTGCTTTTAATTGCATCCAGTATAATTTCTATCTCACACATTGTAGTTTTCATCTTCAAAAACTTTATTTGAATCTATTTTTATGCCTTCCAAGTCTCTGTTTAAAATTTTGAATATAACAGAATGCAGTTATAATAACTTTTAATGTCCCTTCCTTCTCAATTCAACACATGTATCAGTTCTCAAATCAGTCTCCCACCCCCCCGTGAGGAGGTCCCAGGGATTGAATGCAGAACCTTGTACATGGGAAGCAGACACTCAACCACTGAGCTACATCCACTCTCCAATAAGAGTTGGTTTTCTCATATGTTTGTTTTTAGGAGGTAACAGGGATCGAACCCAGGACCTCGCACATGGGAAGCAGGTGCTCACCCTCTGAGCTACATCTGCTCCCTTCTCAATTTTGATTAATTGACTTTTCTCCTTATTATAGGTCATGTTTTCCTGCATCTCTGTATGCCTAGTAACATTTGATTAGATACCAGAGATTGGAGTTTGAATTTTACTTTGTCAGTACTGGATATTTCTGTATTTCTATGCATATTCCTGCACTTTGTACTATGACTTGCAGTTTAGTTAATTAGAAAGTTTAATTTATTCAAGTTTTGATTTTAATATTTGTTAGGGTTTTTTCTCCTCCTTCCCCCTTATTATTTTCTATATGAATTGTTGGTGGTGGTTAACTTTGCAAATTTTTGTTTTCTTGTAAAAGAATAACAATTTAATCTCTAGTGAATCATAGAAACTTTAAATATTTGTCATAAATGCATGCTAAATTTATTAAGAGATAATATCTTAAAATTTTGCAAGTGAATGAAATCTAATTTTAAAGTTGCATTTTGTCAACTAACTCTGTAATTTTATTTCAGTCATTTAAAGAACAGATTGCTGTAGACATGGGAGGATATTAAGGAGAGAAGTTTGAACTAAAAAAGACTTCTAAGGTCTTAATTTAGAGGCTAGTATAAGGCCAATTTCTCAAAAGACTAAATTTCCAGCTAAAATCCTTTTAACAACAATGCTTCAATTACTGCAAAAGGGAACAATAGTTTGATTACAAAGTCTTTGGGAAAATTATTTTGGGAGTGGAGTCTACAGCCAATATCTGACATGGAGTGCCCACCCCCCATTTAGCTGTTCAGGACTGTTAATAAAATCCACTATACTAGTGATGAAGCTAACCCTTAGGGTTTTCTTTTTATCAGTATACTGACAAGCCTGATTTTTTATGTTAATTTTTTAAAGGAATATATTAGAAAGGGAAAAAAATGCTATCGTTGACTATTTCTCACTCACTGCACCTTCTCCTAGGAAGTACTGGCACTGTGAATGAGAAATGGAGAAGGACTGACAATTATTTAGTGACTACAGATTTTTTTAAATTAATTCATTACCCTTTAAATTAAATATCTTTCCCATTTTAGAGATTTGGAAACCATGGCTCACTGAGGTTATTGAGTACTCGCTCAAGATCACACATGTAGAGAATGGAAAAGTTGTAATTCAAACTCAGAATTGTAATAATGTAAAGTCTATCACATTAACAAAAGTATATGTACATATGTATATATATTTATAAAATGCCATAATGTGTCTCTCTATATGTACATATACAATACATATACATAACATACAAACAGTTAAAAGATCTTATTAATAAATTTGTGCCTAACAGTTTAATAAATTAAAAATTATTTTGGAAGCCTCATATATGTTCTTCTAAAATTGTCTCACTCTTCCTTCAACCAGAAGTAACTAATAACCTCAGTTTTGTTTTAACCATTATTTTTTATTTGCTCAATGTTTAATATCTAAATTGTATATTGTTTAGTTTGATCTCCCTTTGATGCAAGCACTGTACATATTTATGTCATTACTGTATTGTATTTCATTTCTATGGGCATAATTTATACATTTTACCTTCTGTGAGCATTAAGGATTGCTTGCTATTTTTACTATAAACAATGCTTGTAGTAGAGAACATTCTAGTAAATATCTTCTTGAACATATCTGTAGCAGTTTTTTCATCAATATGCATATGATTAGAATTGCCAGGTCATAGAATATGCACAAATTTAATCACATGTTAATGCCAAATCAGTTACAAAATGGATGTAGCAATATACAGTCTCAGGAAGAGTTTCATTTATTCCATATTCCCACAAACACTTGGCTTTGAAAAACTTATAATTTACAAATTTGTCAGATGTGAGATAATCATACTGTTTTGCATTTTTATATTACTGAAATGAAACATTAAAAATACTTTCATGTGATTGTGTTTAATTTCCTTTCATTTTGTTTTCTTTATTTTTGAGGATGGTAAAATGTTTATATCTTTCCCATTTTTATTCTGGGTTGTTTATTTTTTCCTTAATAATTGTAATAGTTCTTTATATCTTATATTTTTAAAACTTGGGCATGTGCTGAAAATTCAAGCATATTATGTGAATGGAATCATACAGTATGTGATGTTTTGGAATTGCCTTTTTTGTCTCAGCATAATTCCATGGAGATTCATCCAAATTATTGCATTTGTCAATAGTTTGTTCCAGTTTATTATTGCATTGTATTCTATAGAATGGAAGTATACAACAGAAGTACAGTTTGCTTAACTATTACCCTTTGAAGGACATCTGGGCTGTTTATAGTTTTTGGCTAATACAAATAAGGCCACTACTAACATTTGTGTACAGGGTTTTATATGAACATATGTTTTAATTTTTCTGGGACAAATTCCCCAAGAGTGTGATTGCTGGGACATATGGTAGCGGCATGTTTAGGTTTTTTTTTTAAAGAAATTGCCAAACTATTTTCCAGAGCAGCCATCCTATTTGACATGCCCACCAGCAATGTATGAGTGATCGTATGGGGGTGTTTCTTTTTTTAATCCACTCTGCCAATCTCTGCCTTTTATTGGATTTGGGCCATTTACATTCAATTCTTGTCAGTTCTGGTATTAGCAGCATTTTTAAAATGTTTTTGCTATTCTGATAGTTTTATAGTGATACATTATTATGGACTTTATTTTTATTTCGCAAACACCTAATGTTGAACATCTTTTCATATGTTTATTTGCCATATTTATAGCTTATTGATTGAAATATCTGTACAAGTCTTTGGCCCATTTTCTAACTGGATTATTTTTATTTTTATTCTTGGCTTTGAGAGTTTTTTATATATTCTAGATGTTGGGTCTTTGCTGAATATGTGTATAAAAATATTTTATCCCTGTCTTTAACTTGTCTTTTCCCTTTTTAATAGGGTCTTTCAGAGAGCCAATTTTTCTATGTGTGTATGTATGTGTGATTTTTAACATTTTGATGAAGTCCAATTGATCCATTTTTCTTTTTATGGGTCATACTTTCAGTGCCCCCACTGGTTGCTGCTGGTGCTACATGAGGGGGCAGAAGTAGCTTTCCTTTCTGTTGCCAATAGGTGGAGGAATAGAGTCCCAGTAAGGAGGGAGGAAGAGTGCTTCCTCTTCCTATATCTTGTTATGAAGGGACCCTTCCTGCCTGTGGGAGACAGTGTTTCCAGGGCATGCTTGTTGTGACATGATTCAGCTTGTTCTCGCACCTGGATACAGCCTGTCTGTGTGGGGGAGAGATGTCCCAAGCCCAGGAGGAAGGAGAGTGCCTCTCCTGGCTGTTTATTGCCATTAGAGCTTTCCATCACCCCTCTTGCCAATTCTGCTGGCTCACCTAGTGTTGTTGGCAGTACTCCTGTTTAACTCTGGGGAGGAATGAGCCTATCCTGACTGCCTTCTGGTGCTGGGTTGGGAGTAAGGAAACTCCAGTGCTGGGTTGCCTTCTACTGTTGGGTGGGAAATTATAAGGTACCCTGCTACTATGTAGTTTCTCCAATCCTGGTGTTACTAGCCATTTCACCTCCTTCTTTCCATTTTCAGAGTTCCTCTTTGATTGTTTCTTGTATTATTTCCATGGCTTATAGTTATACTTAGCAAAGAAGACCAGGGAGCGATAAATCTATATCATTTTGTCCCTGGATTGTTTTGATTAATTGAAATTTTTGTTGTTATATTTGTTGACTCACATGTAATTGTAAGAAATAATGCACATTTCTTGTGTTTAGTTCTATACAAGTTTGTCACATGTGTAAGTTTGGATAGCTACCCCTCCGCCAAGATACTGTAGTTCCATCACCAGAAGGATCCCTTGTTTTGCCCTTTGTAACATTCATACCTCCCCCACATCCTCCCTAAAAGCTGGCAACTACTAATCTGTTATCCATTTACTGTCATTCATTCCTTTCAGTTATTCATATACTATAATTATCCAGTACATTATTTGTTGTTATTACTTTGAACAGCAGTTATCTATTAGTTCAATTAAAAATAAATAAAAGTAAAGAAATATTTTACCTTTATTTATTCCTTCTCCTTCTTAATGTATGTCCAAGTTTCTCACCGATTCATTTTCATTCTCCCTAAAAATGTCCTTTAATATTTCTTGTAGGACAGGTTTACAGTCAATGGATTCTCTCCATTTATGCTTGAGAAAGTCTTTATTTCTCCCTCATTTTTTTGAAGGATTGTGTTTCTGTACGTAGAATTATAGGTTGGTAATTTTTTATTTCAATACTTTAGATATTTCACTTCACTCACTTCTTGTTTGTGTGAGTACTGATAGGAAATCCAATGTAATTTTTATTTTGTTCCTCTATAAGTAAGGACTCTTTATTCTTGTGATTCTTTTAAGAATTTCTCCTTGTCTTTGGTGTTTTCAGTTTGAAAATTATGTCTAGGTATAGATTTTTGGATATTTATCCTATTTCATGTTCCAACCTTCCTGGTCCTCTGGTTTAGTGTCTGTTTTAGTTTATTGACTGTGATCACAAATACCACAAAATGGATTGGCTTAAACAATGAGAATTTATTGGCTCATGTTTTTGAGGCTAAAAGTTCAAAATTGAGGTCTCAGCAAAGCGATGATTTCTCCCTGAAGACTGTGGTGTTCTGGGGCTGGATGCCAGAAATCCTTGGTCCTTGGACTTTCCATAATGGAATGCACAAGGCAATATCTTCCTTCTACTCTGGGTTCCATTCAATTCCAGCTTCCTCCTGTGGATTTCTCTCTGTCTGAATTTCATTCTGCTTATAAAGGACTTCAGTAATCCACATTAAAGCCCAACCTAACTTGGGCTACACCTTAACTGAAGTAATATCTTTAAGAGATCTATTTATAATGGGTCCACACTCACAATAATATAGATCAAGACCAAGAATATGTCCAAAGTGAGGTACACAGTTCAATCCACCAAAGTGTCTGTCATGATTTTTTTTTTAATTCTCAGCCATTATTTCTTCAAATATTTTCTCAGCTCTCTTCTTTCTTTCGTCTCTTTCTGTTTTCCCATTATATGTGTGCTACACCTTTTGAAAATTTCCCATAGTTCTTGGATAATCTTTTATTTTTATTATTGTTATTCATGTTTTTCTTTTTGAATTTCAGTTTGTGAAATTTCTATTTCCATATCTTCAAGCTCACTGACTCTTTCCTTGGCCCTGTCCAATCTACCAATGAGTCCATCAATGGCAGTTTTCATTTCTGTCATTTTTTTTTATCTCTAACATTTCTTTTTAATTCTTTCTTAGAATTTCTATCTAAAATTTCTATTTCTTAGAATTTCTACCTTAGGGTTCTACCTCTGTGCATACATTATGCATCTGCTCTTGCAATTTTCTATTTTTTTCTGCTAGAGTCCTGAACATAGTTATTTTAAATTCTCTGTCTGATAATTCTAAAATCTGTATCATATCTGGGTTTGTTTCTTATGCTGTGTTTCTTCAGACTGTTGTGTTGTGGGTTTTTTGCTGCTTTTTAACAAGTCTTGTATTTTTATTGAAAATCAGACATGATGTATTAGGTAATGGGAAATGAAGTAAGAAGACTTCTAATGTGAGTTTTATTGTGTTTATTTGGCTTGCCACTTTGCTGTGCTTAATGTTTGCTGTGGCTGTAAGTGGCAGAGGCTTCAATTTCCTCTAATGATCTTTTTTTGTCTCTTCTCTTGTCATTGGATTTTCCTAAGAATTCCTTCTTAAATAGAGTCACCACCTTGCAGATCTTCCAGCTACAATTCACTCTGACTGTAAAGTAGGCCTGTTGATGTAGTGGTAAAATGTGGGGGAAGGTGAAGCATTCCACAATCCTATGATAAGAGCGCAGTCTTTTAGCTGACCTATGTTCCTGGACTATGACCTTCAGAAGCGTTTCTCAGGTTTCTCTTCTCCCCACTTTAGGTAAGTGAGGGAGACTAGGGGGGGGGGGGGCTGGAATTGTGTATAGTTCCTTCCCACATATAGGATAGGGCTCTTGTAAAGTCTTTCTCCTCTTTAGTTGTCTTGTTTTATAGAGAACATGCTGTGTAATTCAAAAGAGTTACTTTACTCCTACCTCTGCCTGAAATACAAGGATTTTTTCTTGATTCATCAGCGTGGGTTGCTAAAGATAGAAACCATGAAAGTTTGGGGGTTCCCATAAGACAACATCCTTCAAGAGTGTCTCACTCTGGCTAGTCTACATTCTGTCTTCAGCAATTCAGCAAAGCTACTATTTGTCACAGTCTGGCAGTTTGATGTAATTATGAATTCCAAAAATAGATATTGGATTATGCTTATAAACTGATATGCTAATCTGAACATGATTAAGTTATGATTAGGGTGTTAACTGGGCCATGTCAGTAGGGCATTGAGCCCCACCCCTTGGTGGGTGGGGAAATCAAATATAAAAGGCACCGCAAAGGACAGAGTTGGAGCAGTTTTGATGTTGGAGTTCTGGTGAGGAAGGAGAGAAGGCCCCGGGATAGAGATGAGCCATTTGCCTGAGAGTTCACAGCTGGCCTTGTGGAAGAAACAGAGGAGCTAAGCCCAGAGAGAAATGAAACAGCATACTTTGGTGAGGGAAGAAACTTATGCTTTATGGTCCAGTAACTGTAAGTTTCTACCCCAAATAAATACCCTTTATAAAAACCAACCGATTTCTGGTATTTTGCATCAGCACCCCTTTGGCTGACTAATACACTATTTAACATCCCAATAAGCTTATGGATCTAGTGACTTCAGTTTCCCATAAGCTGATGTCAGCTGTGATTCTATGTATTCACCTCTCTCTCCAAATTTCAGGGTAGCAGTTTGCTGTGTGGCCTAAATTTTCTGAAGGATCCAAGAAAATCATTGATTTTCAGTTGGTTCAGCATTTTTCTAGTTGTGTGGATGGCAGTTAAAACTTCCAAGCTTGTTACATGTTGGACCAGAAACCAGAAGTATCATCAGTATTCTTTGTATTTCTTTCTATGAATACCAATAATAACAACCATGAATAGTAATGGAGTTGTTTTTTCTTCCAATCTTTTTCACATTCATTTATTTTTATTATTTTATGTCACTGGCCAAGACCTACAGGACAACATTGAATAGAATAAGTGCTAGTAGCCTGCCTTGCCATTACTAAATTTAAAGGCAATTATATTAGTCAGGGTTCTCTGGGGAAACAGAACTGACAGGAGATATCTTTAAATAGTTTGAGAGCTTATAACATTGACTCACGCAACTGTGGGGATGCATAAGTCCAAATTCTGTAGTTAAAGCCAGGATTCTGATGAAGGTCCTTGAAGAGTTCCTCAGGAGATGCTGGCTGTCTGAAGTAGAGGTGGAAATTCTCTTTCTGAATGATGAAATCACTTCTCCATTTAAGACCTTCAACTGATTGGATGAGATGTCATTCATTGCTTAAGTTGATTGTAGATGTAATCAGCCATAGATGCAATTAATTCACTGATGATTAAAGTCCATGAAATGCCCTTGTATTATAATTAGCCCAGTGCTTGCTTGACCAAACAACTGGGCACCATTATCTAGTCAAGTTCACACATTAGCCTAACCATCACAGCATTATTTTTTATTTTTACCATTTAGCATTCTATTCATTATAGGTGTTCTTATAATTTTCTTTTTCAGTTTAAGGAACATCCATGTAATCTTTTTTTGCTAAGACTGGTTATCATAACTGATGTCTTACTCTATCAAATGCTTTTTCTGAATTTATTGAAATAACTCAGGTCATTCAAAAATATGTATTTTAAAGTTGATATAATATTGCATATCAGGAACTATTCCCGCTGTGAAATAATTTTTTATTCACAGCTAAATTCAATTTTCCATTATTTTGTTTAATATTTGTCTATATATTCTTGAAAGTGGCCTATATTTTGTCTTTATTATTACCTCTTTGTCAAATTTGTTATCAAACTTATACCAACCTAATATATTTGAGAATGTTCCCTCTGTTAATATTTTTTAAAAGTATTTGCACAAATTAGAGCTATATTTTTGGTAGAACTTGGCTATAAACCTTTCTAATACTTGTATTTTTTTTGTAGAAAGATTTTTAACTAATCATGCAATTTTCCTAAAGGCTACAGAACATATATATATATTTTTGGTTACATATCACCCCCCCCCCCTTTCTGCTTGCTCTTGCTGTGTGTCCATTCTTCTGTGTTTTTTTTCTATGCTTCTTGTCTCCCCCCATCTTTGCGGTGACGCGCCAAGTCGGCCCTCAGCGGAGGCGGCTCGCTCCATTCGTGGGTGGCTCCATTCCATTTTTCATGGGTGGCTCCGCTCCATGTTTTGCGGGCAGCAGTGCTCTGTGCTTTTTGCGGGCTTCCCAGATTCTGCGCTTCGCAGGCGGCAGATCCGTGTTTCACGGGTGACTTTGCCATGCCCGTGGAGGCTCCGCCCTGCCCATGGCGGCTTTTTGCCTTGCCCACGGCAGCTTTGCCCCACCCATGGTGGCTTGCCTTTCTCAAGGCTGTCTGCCCGCTCGGAGAGGTCCCCGGGAACCGAACCCAGGGCCTCCCATGTGGTATACCGGTGCTCTTATCCACTGAGCTATCTAGCCAGCCCCTGGCTACAGAACATTTTAAAATTTCTTCTTGTTTCTTTCTCTGACCCATTTTTTTCTAGGAAATTTTCCATTTTCTCTTGTTTCCAGACAAATTAGAATAAAGTTGCAGCTCCTATTTTTTTATTATCAGTTTAAGCTATTCAGTATCTATAACTTTGTTTCTTTTTATATTTCTGATATTTCTTTTTTGTGCTTCTATTTTACTTTATTCTTGATTAATCTTTCAAGATATTTCTATTTTATTAGTCTTCTCAAAGATAATGTTTTATAATTTGTTGGTCCACTTATTTTTTTGTTTTATTTTTTAATTAAGTAAATGCATTTATTTTAATAATTATTCCCTACCTTTTACTTTCTTTGCCTTTATTCTGTGATTATTTTCCTAACATGTTGTATTCTTAATAGATGAGTAATTTTCAAGTTTTTCTTATTTTCTAAAAGAAGACTGCAGCAGTTTGATATCGTTCATGAATTCCAAAAATAGATATTCGATTATGTTTGTAAACCCATCTGTTGGAGGTTTCACTTTTACTTGATAAATTATCATTAGGGCTTTGATTGGGCCATGTCAGTAGGGCCTTGAGTCCCTGCCTCTTGGTGGGCAGGGACTCACAGATAAAAAACCATGGCAAAGGACAGAGTTGGGAGTTTTGAGCTGGAGCCTGGGAAGTAAGCACACAGAGGAGCACAGCAGCTGAGCCCGGAGAGAATCAAGCCCCAGGAAGGGAGACAGAGCCAGTTGCCTGATAGTCTACAGCTGGCCTTGTGGAGAGAGCAGGGCAGGGCAGCTGAGCCCAGAGAGAAACAAGCCCCAGGAAGAGAGGAACCCAGGAAGCCTGGACTCTTGGAGGACATTGCAATCATCTTGCTCCAACACATGACAACAGACTTTGGTGAGAGAAGTAACTTATGCTTTATGGCCTGGTCATTGTAAGCTTCTACCCCAAATAAATACCCTTTATAAAAGCCAACAGATTTCTGGTATTTTGTATCGGAACCCCTGTGGCTGACTAATATAAAGACTCAATATTTCCTTAAGATAAAGATATATTTACATTCTATAAATTTGTTATTTGCTAATTTTGTTATTGTTCTATGTAACATCTTTTAAAATATTTATTATATTTTATATATAACATCTTTTAAAATCTTCATGCTTTTCTTCTATTCAGAATTTTAAAAATTACAAACAAATGGAATTTTTAAAATCACATTTTATTAATTATCTATCTTCACTTTATTTTAGAAATTGAATATATGTGATACTGTAGATCATTTGAAGTTTTTGAGCCTTGACTAATGGCTTATCATGTAGTCATTTTTCTTAAGTGTTTCTTTTCATAATTGCCATTTTTCATTTATGTTCCTGAGACAGTTTATTCTCCAGTTAAATTTAATTAAAATATAATAAATATTTTTGCTCTACATTATCAATTAATATGAGATGTGAGTCAAAATCTCCCACTAAGATGATTGATTTAACAATTTCTCTTTATTTTGCTTTATATAGCAATTTTATTAGATTTAACTACAAGTTTGCTCCTTCTTGTTCTGTGCCATTCTATTTTTACCTGTTCTTTGCTTCTCAGACCTTTTTTTTTCTTTTCAAAACATATTCTTCAGCAGTTTTCTTACTTTCAGTCTTTTGGTAATTAAAGTTTTATATTTCTGGTGTCTTTATTTTTCTTATTCCTAAAATATAGTTTTCATAGGTATTAATTCTAGGATGACTGTTGTTTCATTTTGAAATTATTTTACTCTCTTTGATCTGGCTTCCACTGGTGCTGTGAAAAGCCTGTGTCTACTTGTAGCTAATTTATTCTCTTTAGGATTTGTTAGGATATTTGAATGTCCACATTGTTATCTGTGGTAGGCAGAATAATGGCCCACAAAATATGTCCATGTCTTAATAATCTTTAGAATCTTTGAATCATAATGTTACTAATCAGCCAATCTTGAGATGGGGCGGTTATCCTGGATTATCCAGGGGATTCATTGTAATCCCAAGAATTTTTATAAGTAAAAGAGAGAGGCTGAAGAGTCAGTGTCAAAATCAGAGAGAATTTGAAGATGTTATACTGATGGCTTTGAAGATGGAGAAAGGGGTCATAAGCTAAAGAATTCAAGAAGCTTCTAGAACCTGGAAAAAGCAAGGAAATAGATTCTCAGAGCCTCCAGAAGAAATGCAGCTCTGCTAATACCTTGATTTTAGCCAAGGGAAGTGCATTTTGGACTTCTGATTTCCAGAACTGAAAGAGAATAAATTCACATTGTTTTAAGTTACCAAGTTTGTGGAAATTTGCTACAGCCCCATAAAAGGAAATGAATACAGTATCTTTTATCCGCTCTGGAATATCTTAACTATTTTCTCTGAATTTTTTTTCTGCCTCACTCTCTTTGTGCTCTATTCTTGAAGTTTAGTTAAATAAATGTTGTATCTTGAACTTTGTCCTATAGTTGTCTAAAATCTTCCTTAATATTTTCCATAATTTTCCTCTTTTCTACATTCTATGTGATTTCTTCAGGTATAATTTTACTAATTTTTTCTTCACCTCTAGCTAATCTGCTATTAAAATTTCCATTAAAATTTAAATTTTAATAATTCTTTATTTACATTTCCAAAAGTTTTAGTTTTTTTAAAAATTCAGATCCACCTGATCATTTTCATAGTCATTTTTTTTTTTTTTGGTACTGCTACTTACGCATTTTTTTAAGTTCCTCAAACATTAAACATACATATTTTAATTTAATTCAAATAATAATTCTAACATTGTAGTCTTTAAAGATCTGACTTTGTACTTTGTTGTTTCAAATTATTTTCACTCAAGGTTTCTTATTAACACTTTTTGTTATTGAGAGCATATGTATTTTGTTATTGAGACTGTATGGCCCTTGGAACTTTGTGGCAATGCTTGTAGATTTAGGCTTCTACATCTACTATTATGCATAATAGTATTTGCATTTGTCTCTTTTAGATATTTGCATACACAAACAAACCCAGGATTATTTTAAATTTTAGTTTGGGTTATTTTGGAGTGGATCCACATGCATTTTCCAATTCAGAAGCCAAACCGACTTAAGAGTGGACTTGGAGAGTAGTTAGGAATTTTGAGACACAACTTTTTCCTCCTTAGGTAGAACAATAATTGAGAATGGTAGCTGTTTTGGTTTGCTGAATCTGCTGGGAGTAAAATACTAGAAATGGGATGGCTTTTATAATGGGAAATTTATTAGAGAAAAAGCTTACAGTTCTGAGGCTGTGAAAATGTCCAAATCAAGGCATCATCAGAGATGCTGTCTCACCAAGGTCAGCTGCTGGCAGATCCGGGACTCCTGCCACGTAGCAAGGCAAAATTGCTGCTTTCCATCTGGGGCTCTTCCTTCTTCTCCAGGCTGCTTTCTCCCTGAGCTCAGATGCAGTTTACCAAACACATGGAAGGGCTCATCTCTTCATCCTTGAGCTTCTCTGTGGGTCTAGCCTCTTGGGGGCTTCTTTCCATGCCTCTGTGCTTCATTGATTCCAGCCTCTGGCCTCTCTCTCATCCTCTCAGGTTTTCCGTCTTCCTGAAGTCTTCTCTCTCACAGGGCAGAATCAAAGTGGTAGCTGTCCTGTGTGTTTCTGCTTTCAGTTCTCCACTTATATAAAGCTCCAGCAAGAGGGTGCAGACCCAGCCTGGGTCATGCGTCACTGACATAATCTAATAAAAGTCCCTAAAGTGATCTAATCAAAAGATGGTCTAAATAAGACTTTCCTTAATTGAATCTAAGGTAATCAAAGGGTTCCACACCCATGGGAAAGGATTAGTTCTGAGAACATAGTCTTCTGGGATTCACAAAACTTCAGACTGTCACAGTAGCTGTACCCACCTTGTGTAAAGAGAGTGTTTTGTTTTTATTGTTGTTGTTGTTGGTTACACCACCTTTCATGGGTCTCGGTGAGAATATCTGATCAACCTTTCCAGCTTGTGCAGCTCTCAGATTTTATCACATGTTTCCCACAGAATCCCATCAAATCAAAGGCTCCTGGCCACTAGAGTAGAAGAAGCCATCAGAGAAAACACCTGTTTCAGTGCCTGGTCTCCTTACTGGATTCATATTTCCATGTTGTTTCCAAACCCAGAATATGTCTATTTGTTCCTGACACTTAGCAATGCATTAAAAAAGGATGTTTAAAAATATTTTTCTGGCTTTTTTGTTGCTGTTGTTCTACAGTGGGAAGAGTATCTGGAATGTAGATTCCAGAAACAAAACTCTCTAGTTCGTTTATTTCAAAGTAACTTGAAATGAGAAATACTCCAAAGTATCTTTTGAAGTCTTTATCTTCTAAACATAAGAATTAGCCATTGTGACTGTGGATGCCAAATCTATGTTTAGATTTTTGCCCTACGCTCTTAGATCAAATTCCTTTAAATAGAGAAAATAATACAAAGTCTAGAATTTGCTTCAAAATTATCTTGGAAGTGGAGGAATTGGGTGGAATGTGGATGAAACAGATTGGCCATGAATGCTAATTACTGAAAGTAGTTAATAAGTACATGAGGTTTCATTGTACTACTACTCTCTTCCTTTTTAAATACAGTTAAATTTTTCCACAACCATGGGTTACCAATAAAATAATACTCCTGAAATCTTTCTACAAGTACAAGGGTTAGGAAAAAACAGAGATTGAAATTTGTTTCTTACCATATCCATTTTGAGTTTAGTAAAAAAAATGAATCATCTTCAGACTAGATATCACCTAACATAGGACCTGGTAGAGTGGTTAGTGTTTATTGATTAAAATAAGGAACGTTCTGACCAGCTAAAATCATTTAATACAATTTAACTTCTATTAAGATTTATAAAAGTGCTTGAGCAGAAAACATATAAGAAAAAAAAAGAGTTGTAATTATACAATATTGATCTCTGAAAAATAGAGCAAAGCTGTTGGTTTGCTTCTAAACTTTTAAAATCTTTTGATATTTTGTATTGTATTAAAGAACAAGATAGTGATATCATACCAATTAGATAGAGGTTTTTAGTGGAATGCCATCTATGCAACTTAGAAAAAAAGATTAAAAATCACCTTTCTCCCAGGGGTCACTATTTTTCCTTAAGCTTAGAAGAAAGAGGAGAAGGAGAGGCAGATTATAACCAATCTTCTGCCTGTTGTGCAGAGGACCTTCTGTTCTAAATAGTTACCTGAGGATTCTTTCCGGGTACAGATTAAGAACAATCACAGTTAAGAACAATCAAGAATCAAGTGTATCTTAATAAAGCCCCCCGTTACAGGTCAAAGGATACACTTTGACCTGTAATAGTGTTCAATAGAAGCTATCACACTGGTTTTTTGCTAATTATGTTTTATTTTATGTCTTGCTATTTATTCCTAAGTCTTTCTATATTTAAACATGCAGAAGAAAACATTTTACCCTAAAAAAGTATTTATTTGGCACCTCCTATGTTTCTTTCATCAGAGTTCAAATCTTCATTTAATGATTATTATTCCACTAAATCATTCATTCCTTTAACTTGTTGGAGTAAAAAAATAAGCTCTCATTACAGATCAGATAAACAGAAGAATAAATTTAAAAAAAATTTTTTTAAATAAATTTGTTCTTTCTTCTGAGCAGGCAAAGATTAATTAAATATCAAATCTGGTTTAAAGTTTATTCTCATCTGATATTGTGAGTTTCATCAGTCTCTCTTGGATGAACATCCTTAGAACTCTAACCATCTCCCACAGACATGGGAAACAAGTCTGGTTGGAAGAAAGGAGCTGGGAGTGGCTGACATGGCTGTGGCTCCAGATTTTAAGAGCTTGCCCTTGTCCCCCTGGGTGAGATTTGCCTGGGAATCATTGGTGACTGACATCTGTAGTAGGTGCAACTCATTCAGCTGGTTCCTCTCATTTTTTAAAATGTTCCACTTGCTATTCCTTGGCTACTTTGGCCCTTACCTCACCTCACACAGGTATGATGGCCTCCTCTGAGTTCTGGCTGTAACCTCCATTCTGTGACTGTCCAAGCAGTATTGGACAGTATTGGACATTGCTCACCAGTCACCTTACTCCACTAAAATGACTACTTTTGGCAATCTCCCTTTCCAGAGTCAGCTGATCCTAAGTCATTTATATCACTAAGGAACCAGGAGCAATACGGGAAAGATATACCCAGAAAGCCCCTCTGCTCCACCATGTAGCAGTGCCATATGTGCTTTGAAGAGGTTCCCAGGTTGGTATTTGGTAACCTCTGTGGAAGTTGCTTTTAAGATTCCTAAATGGGAGCCCATTTGTTGCCCTCAATTATTGAATATATTCCCTCCTTTCTGGACATCAGGATTTTGGGCTGCCTCTTCCTCCTGATTCCTTTACCTAGCCTCCTAATCTTTTCCTTCATTCTGTCCATGGCATAAACTTCTGTGGATGTTTCTATGGAGCCGTAGCAGCATAGCTTTAATCTCTCACACTGTGGGAGAACTCAAACAGCAACCACTGATGAAGAAGGTAAAGAAATCTGGCAATCTTTATAATCACAATTAATGGGCTTGCACAGCTAACTGTCCTGCTGCTAAAATTCTATTTTTTTTTTTTTTTTGTATTCCTTCTGTAACAGTACTAATCTCTTCTGGCAAATGAATCACTTGGGAAAACTAAAGTCATCTATTCATAAAGATATGTCACAAAGATAAACTAAAGCTTTTCAAATTTTTTGCTGTTGAATAACTTCTAATGAAAATCTGTCATGGGTCAGTATTATGTTAGGAAAGTTCATATTAAAGGTGAAGAGAAAATAAGGGTGGCTTAAAGAAATAGATCCAGGATAAACACTAAAACACAGGAGAAATTTCTGCATAATGAAGGCACTGAAATGCCAAAATTGGAAACAGGATCTCTAAAACAAAGCTCATCAAAAAAGCAGTCCTCAGATTATTACCTCATTGGCAGGAGGAAGACATTTTTAAAAATACAGACCTCTGGCACATACCTCCTCCACTGGAAATTCTAATTCCGTGAGTATGGATTGAGCCCAAGAGTCTGCAATTTAAAAAGGGAAGCTCTCCAGATAATTGTAATGTACTGCTTGGTTAGAGGGGAAGTTCTCAGTCTAAAAGGAACCCACAGACAGGCATGTACATTTCCTTATCCCACCCCCACCTCTAAACACACTGCTTGTTTGAAAGGAGCACAGCTTTTTCTGACACTAAGGAAAAGTATTTGCATGTATCCTCGTGAGAAATGGTTTTGGAACATTGGGCAACTTTTCAGCTGTGGGGGTGCTATATGTTATTTATATGTACTGTGCCAATGAAAAGGGAAAAAATGAGATAGTTCTTTATAACTCTACCTTTCATGGGCAAAATGTTTTACTACAGCAACTTTTCATTAATTGGTCCTATTTTTTTTTTGACTGGTTAGTACTACTCCATCCAATAGAGTAGCCAGTATCCACAAATAGCTATTGAGCACAAATCCAAAGTGAAATAAGCCAAAAGTGCAAAATACACACCAATTTTCAAAGGCTTAGTATGAAAAAGAAAATGCAGAGTATCTTAATAGTTTTTATAATAACTGGCGTGGATCTGATAATGTCTGAGATATATTGGGTTAGGTAAAATATTTTACTGAATTAGTTTCATCTGTCCCTTTTTCTCTTTTAAATGTGACTATCAGAACTTTTGAATTTCAGGTGTGTCACTGATTTATGGCTTGCATTATATTTCTGTTAGCTCTGTTCTAGTATTTTGAAATCTTTCTGATCACAGTTATTAGGAAAAATTATTGTTTTTGTAGATGTGTCGACTAAAACTTTATGTAAACAAGTAGAAGCATAACTGACACTTAAATAAAGCAATTAAGCAATATGCTGCTAGAAAAATTTTATTTGGGGGTTTTCAAAAGTAAATGCATTAAATTTTTGATTAGGGAAAATCAAATCTGGATCATTTTAATTTTCTCTGGATTTATAAAGCACGACTTTTAAATTATTTTAATGTCTTTACACATACATACAAGCATGTATAATTTTACATGATTGCATGAGTAATCTAATCATACATTTTTTTAAAGTGATTTTGTGCTTAACTCTTCCTCTTCTGCTATCAGGTTATCTCTATCTCCACTTCTACAGCATGTAAACAAAGTAAACAATCTAATATGTAGTCCCCCATATGTTTCCATGCTCAGATAATCGTATACAAGTATATGCAACATTTTTTCTTTGCAAAAAATGGGTTCATATTATGCACATTTTTCTGAGCCTTTCATTTTTCACTCACAACTCATTGTGGCTATCAGTCCAAGGCAACTTGTAATCTTTTAAGTTACTGTTTTCAGTGGCTGCACAGTATTGCAAGATGTGGGTATAATGTAAAATACTCAACTGTTCCTCTATCGATGGGCAATTATTTTGTTTCTAGGTTTTTTTTGTTTGTTTGTTTGGGTGTCTTTTTTCCATTACAAACAAGACTTCCATATATGTTATTTTGTACTGGACCTTTTATTTCTATGTAAGAGGTATCACTGTCTAAAGATTTATACGTAATATATACATTCTATATATTATTAAATACTGTTTTGCTTTTAAAAATGTATAACGATTCATAGTCTTTGGTAGTGGTGAGAATACCTTAATCTAATCCAGAAAGAATACTCTTGATTTTTCAATTTTTTCTAGTGAAGGGAGTGAGTTAAACTCTTTTACTGTTTCCCAAACTATTAATAAATTTGGGCATGTGCGTGTTTGCTTGTTGGCCATTTGTATTTGCTCTTCCATTAACTGACAAATTAGAGCAGCACTTGTCAATAGAATTTTCAGAGAAAATGGTATGTTCACTTGAAGTGTGGCAACTGTGACTGAAAAACTGAATTTTTAATTTTGTTTAATATTAATTAGTCTAAATTTAAATAGCTATACATAGCTACCAGCTACCATAGCAGACAGTGCAGATTTAGCTCTTTATCCAATTTTTTATCAATTTTGTCTTTTCTTGTCGTTTCCAAAGAGCACTTTCTATATTATAGAAATTAACACTTTATCATCCACACTTTTTTAAATTTAGCTTTTGGTTATTTACCATATTTTCTTTTTTGAAAGTGCTTGGAGTGATAGTGCTAAAAGTTATGACTAGGTGTAACTATTTCTTCCCATGTTCTCTAGCTTAACATAGGAAGATTATTTTTTTATAGAAGTCAAATATGTTTTACTTCCTTTTGTGATCTAGTTTTTAAAATTTTCCCCAATAAACATTGATAATTTTAACAAGTAGAAATGACAGAAAAAGAAAGCATGTCTTGACTAATGAGTAATGCTTCACTCTTTTTTGTTAGTCATACAAAGCATATTTTAAACTTTTGTTTATATTTTAATATTTCCTATGAAATAAATGCCATCATTTTTAGATATTTTCTTTCCTTCTGTTTTTATCGTTAAACAATCCTCACTTTCAAACTTTAATGGTTTGCATCTGTGTCATTTTTCTATAATATAAACATTGATAACCTATTAGGGTTTTAGATGAAGCAATATAACTGATATTGATTATTCAGTGTTTATTTACTCCCACTGATGTTTTGTGGCAATTAGTCATTCATTATGATATACTGGATATGAAAAATCCTTCTGGTTTTATTTTTCTACAAATTAAACACTGTAACTTCTTGCTGAGTACTAAGTTGAAGTTATAGGGCATAATACAGAGCTATTTTTTAAAAAAAAAAAGTTTAGAAATCTTTCCTAAGGAAGCATAACTGATTGGAAGTACGTAAGATGAAAGCAAAATTGATTCTGATTTAATCTCTCTTTCCTAACACATCATGAATTTATGTGTTTCAGCCAATTAAATAAAATTTATATTTTTATTGCCCAGAAGAAGCAAACAAAAAACAAATATAGTGCAGTTGTAACTTCTTTTCACACCAAGAATTTTGCGAATGATTTCACATTACCCTGATTTTACTTATGTAGAAGAAAATTTAATTTCTCAAATGCCCAAATTTTTCTTTAAGGATGACTTTACTGTTGTTGGGCCAAATATTCTGTTCATACTGTTTCACTGGAATAATGAGATTATTCTTGCCTATCATTGTTGTTTCAATAACAAAAAGAATTATTTTCTATTTAACTTGAAGAAAGTTAACAAGACATGAAAAGATTAAATTAAATTAAAAACTTCAAAATAAAAATGCAAGAAAACATGAAGAATGAAAAAAGCTCAACTCTCATCTCAAATTTCCAATATATAATTTACTTATTGAATTTAATATAAGCCATTTTTAAAATGGTTTGTAATTTAATAAATTATTAAATAGATTGTCATATATTTGGCAGCATGGCTTTTCTGTTTATTTGTTTGTTTTTATTATTACATGGTATGACATGTAGGTAATGATACATGTGACAATCAGAAATGCTAATTCATCATTCCATTTTTGCCTTCATCCATAGGTGGTAAGTTGAGATTCTACCCTTTGCAGCAACAATCAATGTACCCAGTTCATTAAGCCTGAGGGTTAGATAACATAGAAGAACAGGCATGTATACATAGATAAGTAAAAGTGCTATTTAGCTAAAGAATCTGGCTACTTCAAGGGCCTTTACTACTAAGCCTAATATTGAAAAAAAAAGATTCCTGTATGAATAAAAGTTACTCTCAATAACTTTATGTGTGTATGATCAGAAGTTAGTGTATTTAAGCCCCATAGTTATACAGGCCTCTTGCAAGGTCCTGTACCTGTTTTTGTCTTTGTAATTTATAACCTTGAGCACTTTTTCTTAAAGTTGTCTCTCCAAATTATATAAACTTCAGGTCCATAAAACCTGGATCCACTTCTGGTATCAGTTAAATATTTTTACTCAACGTTTTAGTCTTAGAAAACAATGTTATTCATGAAAAAACATCTTGCAAAATATGAAAATATTAGTCATCTCTGATATATGCTGTATAAAAAATGTCAAGTTGCTAATTTATAGTGTTCTCTCGGTAATACTTTATTTGATTCTCCCCCCTCCTCCCACAACATTTTCTTCCCCTTCGATATTCTATGATAAATAACACAGCAGTTGTCTCAGGCACCTGACTTCATGGCCTCTTCACATAGTTTTGAATTCAATAAATTTTAATGCTCCATAGTTATAGATCTGTAACTGACAGATAAGTCAGCACGTAGAGATTTTAGCAGAAAAATTGGAATGTTCATGTTGACATGAAACTCCACATTAGTTAAAGTGGACTGTGTTTGTTGATATAGCTCTCTGGCTTTATAAAGTCATTTTATAACACTTCAGTTGCAAACAAGGGGATGAAATAATCATCTTACCAAAGCATGCTAGATAGGGAATCAATAGACGGATCTGGAACCTGGGAGAAAAACCGCCGCCATTGAACACATGCCCTCCAATACCCCCAAGATGGCTGCTGGAAGATCCTAATGAGATTCTCCCATCTAGAACGAGATTTCCTCCAGAAACTAGGAGAAGCCCCGGATATTCTCCAGGGACCTTATCATTGGGCCCTCCCTGGGGGATTGTTGGGTGGGTTAATCAATCAAAACAGCAAACAGCTGGGACTCCTCCCATGACATTAGCAAAGGGGCGGGATAATTAATGGTTTAAAAAGCAAGTGGGAAGCCCAATCAGTCTTCTTCTTGCCTTGGCCCTGGTTCCTGCTTTCCTCACCTGACTCTCACCGTTTCTCCTGCTCTCACCATTTTTCCCCTGCCATGATGGCCATGCAAGTAAAACTGGGCATTTATAATCTATAATGGGCAACTGTAGTCTGTAAATCAGCCCAGTTTATCATTCTTCAGCCCCTTCCTCTCTCTGGGACCCATGATTTGTTATTTTTCTCCCATTTCTCTTCCCTCCCTGCCTTAAAAAATTACTGGTTTAATCAACGTGGCTTGCTCTTGAAATTTGTTTCTTGTAGCTTAGTCAAGAACCTAGACAAAATCCAGCACTGTTACTGCAATGAAAGTTTGAACTTTTGAAACTGCTTTGTTAGCCATGAATTTAAACACATGCACACATACATAATTGTGGAAAGTTTCATAGAAGAATCAGTAGACTGGAGTGCCACATACATCTTTGCTCTTTCCAAAATACAATTCAAAGGATCTTTCAGGAGATTTTAGTAAATTCATGTTTATTACTCTCCAATTCTTCTGGAAATGAGAATATTTCATTTATGTTTCATTTATAGTTCATTTGCATTCTTGCTGAAGATCAGCATTCTCTAATGACATTTTTCCCTTTACCACTTTTATTGATTGGGCCATCTTTAATCCCTTCTAGTGCAGTATTGATGATCTCAGTAATCCTGATCCTTTGTACAATTTTTAGTATCTGTTTTGTCAGATTATAAATTCTTACCTGAAATTACTTTTAAGAGAGAGAGGTAGTAGAATGTGTATTAACGACATCAATTTATTGTTGCTCTAACTTTTAGGACTTAAAATAGAACCCATTAGCCAAATAATTTCCGCAGAATTAATTCTGAGCAGCAGTTTGGTATGATAGAGAGAATCAACATTGCAAAAATTGACCTGAACAAGTAACTTTACTTCCATGAATTCAATTTCTCATATCTAAAATAATAACAATAATTTAACCTCCATCAGCCACTTGGTCTCCATCTCCTCCTTGGAGACCAGGTAGGATGTTAAGACACCGTTTCCAGCATCACTGCTTTGTATCTATTTGTCTATTTTCAAGATGTTACTATCAGTTTATAATGGACTACACCCCAAATTACAATTTCCTACTAGATATTCCTTCTCCAAAAGAACTTTCATTCCTTCTCAAAACCACATGGATTCTCCTCACTGTTTATCTAGGATATTGGGGAAGACATATTTTTGGTAACCTCTCTCAGTGCCTACCATTTATTAAATGATCAATAATAATCATAGTAATATTGTCATGCAATCATTAATATTTGTATTTCTTTCAGTAGATAGTTCCTTGGTATAATATGGATTAAATCTTTATATTAGGACCAACTGTGAAGAGCAAAGGGCAATACAGTTTTAGGACTGTATTGAAATTGCACATCCTCTTTCCTGTCTAGAAACTATTGCAGTTCTGACAAGACATGAGAATGATCATTTTATTCAAACACTGAGAAGCTCTGAGATGAGTCTCTTTCCCCTCCCCTCACACCATGTGTTAGCAACTACAGAAACCAATCATGCTGAAAAAAGCCAAGAAAAATCCTAATCATGTCACTAATGGACAGATGTTTTGTATAATTGCTCACTCTAAATTGCAGTTCTTCTAAGATGGAGTAAAATGTTGAGGCCTAGAAATTGCATAATAAATACATTTATTTTAAATATTTAATAAAAATATCCTTTTCTCAAGGAAAATTTTAAGCAAAAAGGAACAAAGTAGATGACCAAATATTATATTTGATGAATTATTTCTTTTATATAAAAAAATGGTCTCCTAGAAAATTTTACTCATTTTACATTGACCTTATATAGCAGATATTATAGACAAGTGCCATATTCATATTTATTTGTCCACTCATTTATTAATTATGGGCATCTATGCTATATGAATCACAATGCTAGACCTAGTCTTTGTCAGTTTATCTACTGAATTATGGGTCCCATTTGAAGGATCAGAAAATACTATTTTTCTATCCATATTAAACCTAAATAGATATACTGATTCTTTTCTCTGTTTAGAGGCTCTTATATATGCCCTTACTCAATTTTTCCCTCCCTGTCCACCAGTTCAATCTCAAGGATGAGTAGCTCACATTAAACTAGTCAGTAAATTACAACTGCTTTTCTACATAATTATGAGACAAGTTTGATAAAGAATGTGAAATAAAAGTTGATTTGTAGCAACCAGGAATGGCCAGTTTATGCACTCGTTCATTTATCCAACCAATCAATAAGCCAGATCCTCTAATATTTAAGAGGTTTCATACTAGATGAAAGTCAAATCCTGGCTTTATCTGTAATTTAAAATTTGATCCAGTGCAAGTTAATGTCTTTAGGTTGAATTGCCTCATGTGCAAAATAATCTCATGGGGTTTGTGTTGTTAAAGAGAAAATATGGTTTATGTTTCTGCACAGTTAGGGCTTTCTAAGGAAAATTTACTGAAGGTTGGGACCTCAACTGAAAGCAAGCCCTGGAAGTTAATTTACAATATAGATAGTGAGACCTTAGGAGAGGTTTACCATACTCCTGAGGTATACATTTGCATTTCAAAGAGGAATGTCTTAGACCAGAGAGGGTAAAACTAGGGATTCTGGGCTTATCATTCTCTGGAGATATTTACTTATAATCCAAAGGCTTAGAGGAAGACATTTCTCTAAAGGAAATGGAGGGGAAGTGAGTTGCCTCCTACTCCTTTACAAACATGAAATTCATTTTTTCCATTCTTCCCCGATAATACAGACCTTCTAAGCATAGGCTTTTTGACTTGCTTTCATTACAATGACCTGGGGCTGAAAACTAGTACCAGGGGAACCACACATTTGCTGCATGTTGCGAGGTAAATAATAAAAAAACCATTACTGATCCAAAAACCTTGAGGGTGCATTTTGGACAAAATTAATAAAGACAGATGTTAAAAATGTAACTTTATTGTGAAGATTATATATAATGATTCATGAAAATACTTATCCCAGTGTCTGGTACATAATAAGAACTTAATTACTGTTAGCTACCACTATAACCTACTTCTTTTAAGTTCCTGTCAGTGAAAGGAGCTGGGGAGTCTACCTCCTCTTTATCTATCCCATAAGAAAGAGAGAAAAAGACAGGATTGTTAAACCCTGCCTGTACACTTTATGTAATTCCAGAACAATGCATTATGATGGCTCATAGAAAAAGTCTGTATTCCATAGATCTAGAGAGTCGTTTATATGCACTTTTTTTTACAAACCTGGTCACTTTTCTGTGAGTCTGTAGCAGTAGTCATTTAATTGTCAACTTCAATATTTACTCATACAGAAATCTTGATGATAAGTTGATTTACTTTCGGAACTGCGCCTTACATTTGTTTCCATCAATTACATATACCAGCATATACCCGTTTCTTAGGATGTGCTTCAAATTATTAAAATACAAAAGAAAAATGTGAGACACTAGTGCCCAGCTGTTGTTTAAACAGAGCAAGAAATCACATTAGCAATCAGACCATTTTAATATCTAAAAATGGTTCCAAGATAAATTTAAGCACTTCTTTAAATATTCCATGCATATGTTAGTGATAAAGATAACTTAAACAAATGAAGAATTAAAAGAACTTGGGGTCTTAATATAGACAAGCGCAGAGACTCCAAAAAAAGACCCCTCAATTTTCCTTCGAAAATAAAATATTCAGTAAAGTTTTAACTTAAGCATATGTAGTGGAATA
>PVKH010002299.1:0-27399 GCA_004027955.1 Chaetophractus vellerosus
TCTACTGAAATTAAGAGAGGATCAGATTTGGTGTGGAAAGATACTATTTTGAACTTATTAAGTTTAAGATGCCTATTAAACATCCAAGTGGAGCTATATGAATCTGGAGTAGAAGTCTGACCAGAGGTAAAAATTTGGATGTTATCAGCATAAGTTGGTATTTTTAGTCACAATAGTAGGTGAAACCTAGGAAATAACTATAGAAAGACAAAAGCAAAAGTCCCCGGGGTCACTCTCATATATGGAGCAGTGGTGCTCAAAGAGGGGTCTGATGAGAATGCATTTGGGAACTTGTATCGCAATTTGAAGGAGTAAGAATTATACTACAAAATTAAGGCTTTTGTTTTGAATTTCATTTTTCTAGTAATTCCTTTTTATTTAATATTGCAAAAATATTCACCCACAACAGATCAGATATTAAAAATTAAAACACAGCTTGTCTCTCACCAGAGATAGTTTGAGAAACAAATGATAAAGGACAAAAAGATAAGGGGAAAAGGGAAGAAAAGACTGAGAAGGGGTTGCCACTGAGGTAGGAGTAAGAACAAAAAAGAGGAAATTGTTGGAGGTCAAGTGAGGAGTTGATGCTCATAGGTCCGTAAGGTGACCCTGAGGATTCTGTAAAGTGATCAAAAAGGGTTCCAAAAAGAACAAGAAGAGAGGACCTTGTGAGAGCAAATGTAGGCTGTTCTTTAAAGCAGTTTTGCTCTAAAGCAGAGAAATGGGGTGGGATGGCAGCTGTAAGTGGATGTGACATCTAAGAAGAACTTTTTTTTTTTAAAAAAAAGATAGAATGTAAAATAGTTTTGTTCCATCTAAAAAATCATAACAAGAATAAACCCATAGAGAGTGAGATAATTACAATGCAGTTAAAAAAGGAAACAATTGCTGGAATTAAGTAATGACCAGGAAGAAGGACTGGGATCAAATTAACAAATATGATGTTGGCCTTGCAGAGGAGCAGTGACAGAATACGATATGAACAGAGGTTTGGCAAAGTGTTCCTTACAGAAGCACATAAGTTGACAGGTGTGATATTTGGGAAGTGTGGAAGTTCTCTGCCAGCTGCTTCCATTTTCTGAGCCAAACAAGAAGGAAGATCATCAGCTAGCAGTGAGGAGGGAGGAGGATTATTAAAAGCTTTGAGGAAATGTAATGTAAATAATGCAAAGAGGAAAAGGGCCCAATGGTGGTTAGTGGTCATGAATTTATTGTGAAACCAGTTAACATGGCTGCATTTTTCTTCCATTGCATTGCCATGTGGTAAAAAGCCTAGAGTTGGATCCAACCAGGAATGGATTTTTGTTGAACATGCAAACAGTATAAGAAAAGAGTCAAGGGAGTTTAGGATGTGTTCTAGGGATTTACCATCATGGTGGAAATCTTGGCTTGGTAAAAAGGAAGTCAGGATTTGAAGGAGTTATGGAAGAGCAAAAGGTAATGGGGTTGATGGACAGAAGATCCAGTAGGGAAGAAGAGTTATTGGAGTTGGAGTATTGGAGGGAGTAAATTGGAAAGGTGAAAGGGGGGGGGGCATGCTTGCAATAAAAATTCTGTAGGTATTGCAGTTGCAGTAATAATGCCTGAATATGACAATGGGGGTTGATAAATTTGAGTAAATATGAACCCAAAGTCATTGTGTATTGACTAATGTTATAATCTATAAAATTATAATGTGCATAACAAATTGAAAAAAGGTTGCAGCATATATGATAAAGGGTTAATAAATTTAGCAAAAAAAAACTCTTCCAATTAAATAAGGAAAAGAAAAGCATACTAATAAAAATTGGCAAAAGCAGGCTTAGACCATTTTCAAAAGAAGAAATACAAATTACTAACAAATATACAAAGAGATATTCAAGCAAATTAAAGCATCTGTAAAATTTGCGAAGATATTTGTAAGTTGTAACACCCAATTTTAACAAATTTATAGTAATATAATCATTCTCATACAGTGCTGGTGAAAGCATAAATTGAAACAACTTTCTCAAAACCATTCTGGCAATTATTTTTAAGAACCTCAAAAACATACCTACCCTTTGATCCACCATTTCTGTACTTAAGAATTTGTTCTAAGGTCAAAATCAAAAATATTTATTTTCGATTATATTTATTTCAACATCTTTTTAGCATTATATCAGTGAAAAAACAAAAATACATCTTACAGAAATGCTGAGGAAACCATTACCTTGTAGGAAATGGTTACATGAAGTTAGAGACAATGAAATACAGAGCAGGCTTTGAACATTATTTTCAAATAAAATTCATTAACAAGGAAAATCTTCATAACAAAATGCTAACAAAAGCATTCTGCCAAACTGTACACACACAATTTGCTTCCCAAATAATTATGCATGCTTCTGCAAGTGTGTGTATTGAGGGGTGTTATATGTGCATACAAACATACATAACGATTGAAAAGAAAACTATTAGTAGTACTTATCTCTGAATGCTGGATCACTGAAAAATACTTTTCAATACTACTCATGCCACATACCATATGGGAAAGCTCAGTTACAGTTTGAGAGGAGTCAAATAGAAGCAGAGATGAGATACAAAGATAGAACAAGGGAGTCTTGACATCATTCAGGTTTCTGGATCCAGTCATGCATAAATCATCCTCCACTATTGCCCTTTCCACAATTTTCTTAAATATACAAACCTCTTACACTCTGTTTTTTGCTCTGTTTAGTTTTATCTTATATAGATTTAAACAGGGTTTCTATCACTTGAATAAAAGAGTGGCAGAAAAAGATTCATATAAGTATTATTGTGAATTATACAGCAATGAATTCTTGGCACATAAATCTTTGTCCTAATTTCTCCCTATTTCCTTACAATAGATTCCTAGAAAGGCCGAGTGTGTGAAAATCTCACTGGCTGCTGTTTCAGTTAAAGGAACTGTGGCAGAGATGCCATCCAGGAGGACCAGCCAGTCATACTGGCAGAGTTTCAAACAGTGACCACACTTTGATGTATTCACCATTTCTCGGTTCTCATCCTCAGCTTTGAAAGTCAAGAAACTAGACTTTCATTAGTGAGTACAAGATTCATACAAAATTCTTACTAATCTCAGAAGGAATGCCAATGTTTGGAATCAGAACTATTGCCTCCATGGCAAATGAAACATTCATGACATTTGACCAGTGCAACTCTTACCATAGGGGAGCCAAATGCTCCTCAAGGGCCTCTTGGCAAAGTCCGGAGACATTTTTGGTTATCACAACTGAGGAGTACTATCAACATCCAGATAGAGGCCAGGGATGCTGCTAACCATCCTACAGTGCATAGGACACAGGCTTTCATAATAAAGAATTATCCTGCCCCAAATGTCCATAGTATAAGGCTGAGAAACCCTGCAACACTTGCCTATTGATTCAGACAGGTTATACCAACTGATCAGTCTTCTTCTTCCATGGGGCACACTAGAGGCACATTAATACTCTTTTCACCTTTAGGTTTCCTATTTCTAGATCCCATGCTGACCAGTTAGACACCTCCTAACAGGCTGCAACACAGTTAATTAGATTTCAGCTTCCTTGGTTCTAAACATTCCATCCTTATCTCCTTAGGATTACATCCAAGTTAAGTGAAATGGAGTTTTTAAGGTGTGGCAACAGTGCTTCATTCGAACAGAAAAGCTGAATCATAGGATATGCATATTTCAGCCTTTCTAGTAATTGCCAAGTTGGTTGTATCAGTTCATACTCCCTCCAATAGAGTAATACTCCGTAACTTAACCCATATTTTAAGACTTTAAGACTTTGAATATTTATCAATCTGGGTATAGAGTGATAGTTCATTACTGTTAATTAGCATTTTTCTGAATTATAGGGCAGTTGAGAATCTTGTTAATAGTTTATAAACCATTCTGGTTTTCTCTTCTTCTACACCCAGCATATGATATCCTTCACCATTTTTCTATTAGTCTTTGTGTGTGTGTGTTTGTTACTGACTTACACAAATCATTATATTTCCTTGAAATTAATTTTTTTATGATTTACAACATGTTACAATGCAAATCATTAATGTTTCTTTATGCTTATTAGAATAAATAAAGATGATCTCTATGATCAAAACCACATTTCAGATCATCTCCAAAAAATACTACACCTTAAAAATTTTCTAATTCCAAAGAAGCAGAAATAATTGTCTTTATTTTGCTATGTTGCTATCACAAATGCTACAAATAGGTTTTGACTTAAAGAACAAGAATTTATTAGCCTATGGTTTCAGAGCCCAGAGGTCCAAACGAAGGCATTGGCTAGAAGGCTTGCTTCCTCTGGTGTCAGTAGTGTTTTGACTGGCAGGCGATCCGTGGGGTTCCTTGGCTTTCTTGTCATATGGTAATGTTCTCACCTTTCTCTTCCGGGTTCTATCTTCTGGCTTCCAGCTCTTCCCCATGACCTTCGTTCTCTCTGTCTGAATTTCTTCTGTTTATAAAGGACTCTAGTAATCGAGATTAAGGCCCAACCTCATTCAGTTGGGCCACATCTTAGCTAAAATTACATCTTCAAGAGATCCTACCTACAGTGGATTAATACCCACAAGAATGCAGATCAAGACTAAGAATATGTCTAAATTGAGATTTTAGTTCAATCCACCATAATAATCTAGTCTTAAATTGGAATATTGTTTTTACTTTTAATATGTTTTCAAATTAAATACCATTTTCTAGTTTTATTTATGTATGCTTCAAGAATGCTTAATCTGTTCTTTATTTTACCTCTTGATTGCTTTTAAACCACAGATCTCCTGTAATAAATTTATCAATTAAAGGTATTCATGTATGACCCACTTAATGATTTAAATTAGACTATGAGATAATTAGTTGGTTTTCACTTTTGCTTATAGGAAATTTATAACAGACATTTATTATATTTTATGTAAAGATGAATGGCATCTCTCTCATTCATTTATTCGACAAATATTTATTGCATAACACCAAGTACCAATCAGTATTTTAAGGACAGGAGTGTAGTAGAATATAAAACAAATACAATCCCTGCCTTTATGGAGCTAATACTTTAGAGGGAGAGGCCTTATGGAGCTAACATTTTAGTGAGTGATGAGTGCCTAGGACAAAATTTAAGTCCACAAAGTGAGCATATGAGGGTGTAAGAGGGCAGTGCAATTTTAAATACGACAGCCAGGCAGAGCTTCACTGAGATGGTGGCATTTGGGGAAACACTCAAAGGTGTGCATATCTGGAGGAATAACATTTCAATTGAAAGGTAGAACAAGAACAAGTCATGAGGCATGAAATTTTGGACTTGAGGTGAGGGAAATAGGGAGAGAAGAATAGGATATTCTCAGTGAGAATGGGAAATCACTGGGGGAGTCAGAGCAGAGAATGACTACATCTGACTTTCGTTTTAGCAGGATCACTCTAGCTTCTGCCTTGAGCATAGTCTGCCAGGGAAAGAGAAGAAAAAATCAATTAAAGGAAGGAGTCGTTCTATTCTATTTTAAATCCCCTCCATTTGGGTGTTTGCCTTGACTCCCTTTTATACTAAGGGCAGTAATGACCTCTGCATAGCTAAATTCAGTAGTTAATTCCAGATCTTCATCTTCCTTGACCTATCAGCACCCGTCAGCCTCCTCCTTGAGACCGTTTTCCCACTTGGTTTCCAGCATATATCCTCTTTGTTTTCCTCTTAACTTACGGGCTCTTCCTTATTAGTTTTCTTTTCTGATTGTACCTCACACCCCCAGACTCATAATGTACAACATTCCAGGGATTCGCTCTTTGTCATCTTGTCTTCATCTACAACAACTCTCTTGATCTCATCTGATAGCATGTAAATGTTGACAGTTCCCAATTTGTATTTCTACTGAGACTTTGCTATTGAATTCAAAGATCATATATTTAATTATCCGTATGAAATCTCTACTTGAATGGGTAATAGACATCACATATTCAAACCTGCCAAAATAAAACTTCTGATCTTTGTCCCCAAGCCTCCTCTACCTGCTCTTTTACATCTCAGTCATGAGTATTCCATTTGTCCAGTTGCTTAGGATAAAATCTTAAAAAGTCTGAAATTAGGGCTAGAAATTGAAACTAAAAAGATATATATTTTAGAGTTATGAGCATATAGACAGTTTTCAAGGAAAGCTCCTAAAAAATACATTTAGGTTTGTCTTTCTTAGGATACTTGTCTAACCCATCCCTTTTGTTTGTAAAGGACATACTTCTATACAAATTTATTTCCTATCTAATGCCTTAATTAAACCTATAAGAATGCAGTTAAGTAAACAATAATTATTACAAGTAATAATATTAATAAACTAATGAATGAATGATGAACTAGACAATTTGTAACTAAACAGGTACACTGCTAAATACAGACTATCTGAAGTAGTTTGAATTCCTGGTCACAGACTGAAGGTAACAAACTAAACACTATTTTTTTCTTTTTTCCCTTTTTTCCAAGCCCTATCACAAATTTCTTGATAAAATATTTTAAAAGATTATTTTACAAAAAAGGCAAAATCACCATTTGAATACAGACATAAAATGAACATCTGTAAAATATTTAACTGAGTATTAATGAGGAAAGTGGCAGATGTTAAATCTGTTCAAAGAGGCCAAATAATAGTCACATTTATATATCAGGAATACTGAAATGAATTTACAAATAGACACAAGACTGGCTTTCACCACAATGGAATGGGGAAGTCAATTGAGCCTCTACCTTACAACATTTATTACATGTCTGTAGACAACACTTGTTTTGCATTGCTCTCAGCCATAGCTTAGAGTTGTGAAATCAGGCAAAAACAGTGTAAGTCGCAGAGGCTCCATAGAATTAAAATCAGGTAACCCAGAAGAGAGTGTTATAAATTATGCATTAGTATTTTTTAAACTTATTTATTGGAGATACCCAGTAATCTTTTGCTTATTCTATATTTCTCACCCTCCTAAGTATTTACATTTACTTCCTGTCCCATAAGAGAAGAAAAATTAGAAAACTGAAAAATAATAAGTAACATGCAAAGAGGAAATTATATTCTTCATTAACTCATAAATATTTAGATTTTCTATGAGAAAAGTAAAGCCTATGTTAAATACAGCAAATATGTTTTATTAACAAGCATTTTTGATGATTTTTGTTATATGACTTTAAAATTTTGTGTTTCTAGTTTTCAAAAACCTTCTATTTTTATTAGCATTATAATTAAATCAAATGGTCATTACTCTAGAAGACCTACTAGGAAACTATTATTTTCTCCTTGTAATAAATTGGCATGTGAGAAAAAGATTGCTTTCCATTGTCTGACACAACATCAATTTTTCAAATAACTTTGAGTTAAACTTATACATGTAAATACTCAGATTAGTTTAGAATAATGATGTATGTCAGCAATTTTGGGTATTGTGTTAAGTGAGTTGCCTATAGAGGTAACCAAATTTGTTATTGAGAATGTCCAAGTGATAGTCAATTAACAGGTCAGTTCCATCAAAAAAATAATTCACTTTACAAAATAAAGTAAATTTTCTTATCTATGAGTATTGAGATCTAATTGTACAGAAATTACGATGACTTTTACCAAGTAAGATTTTCCAGAGGGCCTCCTTTCCCATCCATATAAACATATAAAGAGGAAGCTTCTAGGCAGTTCTTTCTAGTGCAAAGTAGCAAAGTGGCAAGTATCCAATATATGTGAATAGTGTAAGTGGTAAGCCTGGATGAAGTAGGAACAAAACTACTTTTAAGTCATCATATTTCATTGCTTACACATCTTTCTGGCATCACTGCATCTTGAATTCATTTAGCCAATTTTTCCAGCTATCTACAAAATAAAAAAATGTGAGGCTTTTACAAAGAAATATTGGGAAAAATAAATCCAGATACAAACAGTACGCCTACAGGATTGTTATACCAGCTCAAATTATAATAAAAGCAATGTTTTTAAGCTTTCTTGCATTATGAACATAATGCTCCCAGTATTTCAGAAGTCAGGGATCTATTTATAATGGTCTAGGCCTCACTATGCCAAATCCTTAACATTGCTACTGAAGCCAGAAAACCAAGGATCCAAATTACACCATGCAGAATGCCAATGCAAGTTTCTTTTCCATTTCCCAAAGCAAAATAAGACTAAGAATTTGGAAAGAAAGGCTAAAAATAATCTTAACCTTGAATCTTCAAATTGTGAAATAAAAAAGTAAGCATTTCCTCTCCATTTCTTGATTTCTTTTTTTTAAATCTTTATACAGCAGCATGGAAAGTATCCCAAGCTGATTTGGCAAAGTGGAAGCATTACAAAGAATTCCCTTTTTTCTTGCAAAACACAATAGAGATAGCTCACCGGTTTCAAAAGGAGAAAAGAAGTCACGATTATTTAAAAGATCGAAGGATAAACCTTCCAGAAAACAAAGTACTGCAGTGATACTTGCTATCTGTACATCTCAGGTGGCGAAGGAAAGAAAATGGATGGAATATTGATGATAATCACTGGAAAATCATGCTCAGTTATTGTGTAAAATTAACTCACTGAGAACCTTCATTTCCACATAAGTTTTAAGAAAAACATTGGTTTTCATACCTGCATGGTATTAAGCCATTTTGCAAACTGAAGCAACCAAACCGGAAAACTTGAATTCAGCTATTGAATTATTGTCAAGGCATCGTAACTGCCTGTTTATTATTACCCAGGTCAAAAGCTTTGAAGCTTTGAGTATTTCCATTATAAAAATATTCTACTTGCTAACAGTACTAAAAGTTTCCTTAGCCTGCATATTTCCAAAGTGTCTTTTAATCCAAGAATGAATTATAAAGGTTTAATTCCATATTTTCAATTTGGAAATAATCAATAAACATTCTGTTTAGCAGGCATTACCTTTTTAAAAATTCTTCATTTAACAGATAAATTGTCACACCATCTTCCTATACTCAGCAGGCATAGAACTTACAAGGCGTATCACCCAGTGAGGCTCACAACTACCTCCCGAACCCCCAAGCCTACAAGCAAAGAAGAACCTTCTCAAAAACTGGGAGGAAAGGTGGGAGAGAAAGAGAAAGAGAGAGACAGAGACAGAGACAGAGAAACAGAGAGACAGAGACAGAGAGACAGAGAGATAGAGAGAGAGAATATGATGTAACAAATGTGGCAAAATGTTAAAAGTTGGTAGGGGGCATTTGGGAGTTCTCTAAATTATTTCTGTATTATTTTTGGAACTTTCCTGTAAACTTGAAATTATTTCAAAGTAAAAAAAATGTAAAAAAAAAAAACACAAAACATTGGGAGGTATAGGAAGTATCTTTTTGGAAACCATGACCACCCCCTTCAAAGCATTTCACTGCTTCAAATTCCTCTTGATGCCCCAGGAGTCCTTTCCAAGGACTCCTCTGAGATTATTTCTATTTTAAAGGATAATTTCTGAAGAGGGCCATGCTAAGCAAAAAGGTGTAAATTATATTAGTGGTATTTCAAGTATTTCACACCACTTGGTCAGTTTTCACATTAGGCTATTCCTGCCCCTGTGCAATGATTGAGAAGATTACAGTTTAGACTTTACAACAGTCAAACTAGTTTGATTTAATGATGTTTAGGAGTGATCATTTAACCCAGAAATATTTATACGAAAAGGTTATGAAAATGCTGTCTTTTGGTGAATGGCATTCATTCTTTATAAAATTGTCCATTCTAGAGCTAGAGTATTTTAATTATTTCCTTCTTTTACTTGTCTATCTTCTATGTCTCTTGAACTCAGTATATTATTCCTCTCTCTTTAATTCCATCCAGAAATTAATAATTAATCCAAAATCTCTCTTTTCTTTAAATTATTTCTTATCATTTTTGTAAATCTAAGTAATCTTCTGAAATCATATTAGCAGACAATAGGCAATCTCACACATAAAATGAAAAACCTCAAATAACCTCAAAGATTACTTATTTCATCTTTTCTTATGTTGGCACTTGATCTGGTTTAGTCTCAATAAATTTGAAAGTCTTTTTAGGGGAGGGGGTGTTGTTCAGTTGGTTGAGTGCCTGCTTCTCATTTATGAGGTCGCAGGTTCAATCCCTGGTGCCTCCTTAAACAATAATAGTAATGATACAATATTTTTATCTATTTAAACTGTATGTTACCCTTGGTGATCTACTAAGATTTATGATCTTTTAAATAGATGATCTGTTACTTTTTTAACCTAATTATCTTTAAATGTGTTTGTAAAACCTATATTTCCCTGCAATTTATTTCTACGTAAGTAAACAAAATTCAGAAATTTTCAAAGTGTCAAGAATGGGAAGGCTTTTCGGTTGGTAAAAATAAAGAAATGGAAAGATACAAAGAGCAGTGTTAAATTTTTCTTTTATGACTCTGATAGATCAATAACCACAAATATTTTTAATTAATACTATTTTATTTACCAAACTCATGTCTGTTGTCTAAAAATGCATGCAAGATTTTTTTAAAAATCATATGGAGGAAAGAGAACATTTATCTTTGTATCAATCAGTAAATATATTTCAAAAGAGGTATATTATATAAACAAATGAGAAAAGCAACAACAGCATTTACCTTCATATAGCTTGTTGTCTATATTATTATTCACTACAGGAACTTCTGAAAAACCTGCCAATTTTTTCAAAAGAAAACATAAAGTTATCAAGACTCTTCAATGCTTCACCTGAAAATCCTGATATTCCTGTTTCTACCAAACCTAAACTACTATATCACCATACTTAACCAAACCTAATCAAATCCTCCTTCTTCTGGCCCCTCCTTCTTGTCCCTCTGAACTGAAATTTTCCCTTAAGCCAAACTTCAAAATCTCAACAAAATCTCAACCTGCTCTTCTCCCTCCAAGGTAGTACCAAAGTTCCCTTGAGGTGGTGCTCTCTCTTACTGCAGTGAGCAATAAATTCAGCTTTGTCTTATCCACAGTTGTCAGTGATATTTGAGGAGCTGGCATTTGACATAAATATAATTAAAAACATTTCCACCACCCCAAAAAAACATGTAGGTAGTCTAAGAATTTCCAAATTAAGCAGTTTGGGACCTATAATTCTAAGTTGGTTGGAAAGCTGATTTTTGTTTTGGAATCCTTGGGAAAAGTCCTAGATAAAAGTATGTATTACAGCCTTAGCATTATTGAAATGCTTACCTGAGCAATATGGTAGTAAAAAGTTCAAATAAGAGGAGACAAGGTTTTTTATGTTATAAAAGTAGTAATGGAAAGGAATTTTTCCAAGGCTTTACAAATTACCTTAAAGGTCTACCTACTATGTTTGATGTAGTATTTATAAAGCTCTACCACAAAATGAATAGCACTGGAAAAACCTTTCACTATCACATTGCAAGGAGCTGGAAAACATAACATGAATGAATTGCCCATCTTCTTTATAGAGAGAAGAAACATACATTGATTCCTTTGAAAAGTGCCACAGTTAAAGTGCTTGTGGTAAGACCTTTCTGAAATTCAGATATAAGTCTATGTTTGTAACTCATTCCATAGCACCACTCCATTTCCCCACAGTGTTGCCTTAATGTCGAACTTCATATACTGCCGTTCTGTTCAACAGTAATAACAGAGCCAGATTCATGCTTCTTATTTTAAAAATTATGTGCTTTTAAGCATTTGCTCAATGCCTTTGACCCATTAAGTCAGCAAGAAGAATTTTGCTGAGGTAAGTGAAAGGAATGAGAGAAAGGCAGGCAAGAGGGGAGAGTAAGGTTGAGGGAAGGTAGGGAGATCTGGTTCAAAGAGGAAAGCACTCCCAGGATTTATGGTCTTCTGCTACAGGGTAAGCATTACTTGGAAACACACACAGGGCTAGGGGCACTTTATCTGGAATAGGAAATCAAAGAGGTACAAAGACAGACACAATATACACATTTTTATTTGGTAAATATCCGTGGATACTTAAGTCCGCTTCATAATCTCTCTCTCTCTCACTCACACACATCCACATGCACAAACACCAGTGTATGGATGCTAATTCACCTACACACTGAGCAGAGAGTGCTAAGATTTCTTAAGGATAGTTTTAGTCTCCTTTGAAATTAGCTTTAAATTGATGCTGACTCACAGTATATATATATATATAATGACCCATTCTTAAGGGGGTTGATTTTGCCTTTATGCTTTATTTATTTCTCCAAGAAATGTTTAATTTAAACTTATGAGTACACATATGCCTTGGGATATTTTGAAGCAGGTAGTTTTGTTTGTAATGAGGTGCTTTTTTAATTACAAAACGAAGCAGTATCTTTCAGATTCCCTGATACTTTATTTAGGGAACTGCACATATTTTTCAGAAGTATAGACAAACACTGGTCCAGGGGGAAGTTTGAGTGAAGCTCCATATCTTTAAGTGTGGGGATAATAGTGGACTGTCAGTGTGAAAAGCATTTAACACATTTCTAGAAAGAAATGCTCACAATTATTTGAAAGTATTCTTTCAAATTTGTCCGGAATCATTGCCAACCTTGGTCTGATGCCCCTTGTGGATCCAGAAGCCCATAAAATTTTTGAAAAATAGAATTTTCTACTTTTAAGGTGTATATGTGACTAAAGAAATTAAATAGTAAAAAAAATATGCAAGTAGTGTTTTTTGTCTAATCCTGGGAATCCATTTGATTATTTTACAAAATAAAATATGCCAGTTTTGTTTTGTTTTGTTGGGGGTGCAATACATATGAGATTTTCACTTTCATAGAGCTAGAAGAGAAAGGTAAGATTGTATTAAAATTAAATGTAACAATGTATAGAATTTGCAAAGTGCTTAGCGCTGTTCCTGACATATTACAGGCTCTCAATAAATGACAATAGTTTTAAACATTTAGTCCCTAATGTATGCCATGCATGCACTATCTACATATTTACCGAGAAATTAGGCAATTTGCCTAATTTATAACAGAATATAAGTGGCAGGGGAGGCTTTGAGCACTCCATGCTCTTAACCACTGTACAGGTGCTTTTTTGATTGCTGTCATTAATACAATTGATTACATCAGGGGACTCTTTAAATGTCCATAAAGAAACAAAATGGAACCAAGCACAAAAGGACGAATATCGTTTGATCTCACTGATATGAAATAATTAGAAAACTCAAACTCATAGAGTCAAAATTTAGATTATTGGTTACCAGGGGACAGGGTAGGGTAGGGAATAGGAATTAAGGCTTTAAAGGAAGAGAGTTTCTATTTAGAATGATAGAAAAGTTTTGGTAATGGATGGTGGTGATTTTAGCACAACCTTGTGAATGTAATTAACAGCGTTGAATTATTTATTTGAATGTGGCTAAGGGGAATTTCCATTTTAGGCTGCATATATGTTGCTAGTATAAATTTTTTTAAAAGGATTATACAACACAAACAGTGAACCCTGAAGTAAACCATGGACTATAGTCAATAGTATAATTATAAGAATCTTCTTTCATGAACTGTAACAAATTTATCATACCAGAGCAAGGTGTGAACAATGTGGTGGTATCTGGGAGCCCTGTATTTTATGCATGATTTTTCTGTAAACCTACAACTTCTCTAATAATAGTTAAAAAAAAGAAACAAAAAGGACTGAAGAAAAAGTGGGGGAGACAAAAATATGTCATGTAAGCATACATTTAATTTTCCATTTTTACTTAAAAAGAAAAATTACACCAGTATGTTTGAAGTTTGACACTTAGGCTTGAATCCTGACCCTCCCACTCACTAGTGGGACAAGTTATTGAACCAATCTGAGTTTTGTGTCCTTTGACTATAAAATCACTTTCCTCTAAGGGTTATTGTGAAGATTAAATTAGTGAATGCATATCAAATGTCTAGAATATAATATGCCCTCAATAAATGATAGTAATTGGAGCAGTAATAGACATTGTTGTCTTCTTCTCTCTACACACTCCCTTTTCTCAGACAGGAAAAAAGGAATAGATCAGAAAATCGTGGAATGACCTAGTGGCTTTGTACTAAGAGGTATCCAACCATGATGGCTAGGGAAGCAGACAGAAAAGAATAGCATGTACTAAAGCCAGGGGAGTGGGAAATACAATGGATTTAAAGATAAGTTGCCAGAAGAGGCTGGAAAGGTGGGAAGGGACCAGATCACAAAGGCTTTTCAGCCATTTGAAGGCGGCTTCTCTTTATCTTAAGACAGCGGGAAGTCACTGAAAAGTTTTGAGCAAGTAAAACTTAGCATTTCATATCCTACAAGCATTCACTTTCCTCTAACTAAAATTCTTACTCATAAAGTCCATTATTTGCTGAAGGCAGCAGATAATATTAAATCATATATTAAAAGCAATTAAACACTACAGTGCAAGCAACTAGTTTAATTTGATGCAAAATGCGACATAAATATTACTTACTCCAGGAAGTCTTCCTTGAATGGTGGTCCTGGGGTAGATGAACATGCCAAATATTCTATTCTGCCCTTCAGTAGCCACTGAATGAATGTTTAGTGACTTTTGAATGAAAAAAGAATGTCTCACAAGAGTAGTTAATGAACTCAAGTAAATTTGTTTCTAGGAAAACCTGTGGAGTATATGTGTTTGGGTAAGGAGACTCCTTATGGGAGGGAATTAGTGTGTATGTGTGTTGGGGGAGCAGGGAGGGATAAGATGTATTTACTTCTTCGGGAACCCACTTCACTACTTAATTAATTATTACTCTAGGAAATAAAATCCATGGTTAACATTGATTTCTTTCATGCAGCCTCATATTTTAGCTAAAACAATTGTCCCCTTTTTTCATCACCCCTACAATATACTCATACACATTTTCAAAAGACTCCATATTTCACTGGACTTAATAAAATCAAAGAAATTCACTTGGGAGAAAAATACCTTTGAAAGAAATCTTAAAAATTGTGAATGATAAAATGAACAACAGAGAGAACCTTGTGCCCACATATATTCATTCATTGTAAACAATTAGAAACATTTGGGGAAAAACAAGTGGTTTTCTAACTACATGACCTATTTTTAAAGTCAACTGAATTTTTATTTCTTTTATAAACACTTATTGAGTGCCTGCTATGGGCAAATTTCTGTGAGTGACATAATGAAAGATATAAAAATTGTATTTAAAATAAAGAATGTCCTTCTCAGGAAGATGAAATTCAGGTATAAACTTATTTAAATAAATTCTATATTATGATGTCTAGAGGAAAATTCATAGTCATCCATGAAAGTTGTATCCTTCTAGAAATGTTCCCAATCAAAAAGTGGCAATCATTTCAAAACACGCAAACAGAAAACCTAAAGACTCACTGAAGGATAGACTGAGAGTTCTAGTCTAGTGTAACTATAGAAGTAGTGAGATCATTATTTTGACTTGCTAGACACCATATTGTATAATTTGTAAAGGACTTATTTGAAATTGCAGGTACAAATTCTAGTCCCATCCTTTTCTTATCATTTAGAAATCTCAATTTACCTACATAATTCCCACTTTGAGTAGTAGAGATTGGAAGAAACAATGTACACTAAGTGCCTAGCATGGTACCTAACACACAACAGGAATTAAACACAATTAACAGACTGACAGGTCCATCCAAACCTGTATCTGAATTTGAGACGAACAACTACTTTACCTCAGCTATGGATCCTCATGTAAGCAACATGGCACGTTAGCTGGATGCAGGATTTTAGGTAGATATGCCAGAAATGGTATGGCACAAAGGTGGGAGAGGTGAGGATGGGGGTAATAAGCTTTTTATGAATGTGGTTCCCCACCTAAGATTTCTTCCTTGGGTGGAAGAAGGGATGGAGGAGGAGATGATATTCTCAACGCTTCCAGAAAAATTGAATATACCTGTTAGAGCATATCAAATACATACATGGGCTGAACATAAATGGACAGATTTTTTTTATAGGCCATCTAATGTAGATGTTACCACTTGACACTCAGAGTCAATTACAGACTTTGTGGAAAAGGGTTGTGCCTGTACACCCATGGTAAGTGGCTAATTTCCTGAGACATGTGGCGATCCACATAGCACCCTAAAAAACATACCTGAACCCTGTGAGCTCCTTCACATCTCCATAAGTCCTCTTATCACCCCATTAATCTGAATAGTGGTGAGTTAAGGGGACGTATGAAAAAGAGAATAATACCCATTCATACCAACACAGAGCACACACTCAATAATATTTATGATAATATGTCTGGGATTATAATAAATCTCTTGAAGTGGGACATAAGCTGTAGTGGGGAGACTATGTAGTGAGAATTACAACATATAAACAACTGTTGCATCCAAGACATATTCACTCTTAAATCTAAGCAACTGAAATCTTGAAATCAAATGGAAATACTCTTTGAGGCCAAGAGAGTTATTTAAGATTCAAAAAGCAGGTTTATGAATCAAATTCTGGATTGCAGAATATATATTCAGTTAAAATCTGCTACTGAGTTTTTCTGTCTGGAAAAGGGCAAAAGCCCCAATGATCAGTCCGTCCAAAAGGAACAAGTGAAGACAGACTAGCTATTTCTATGACTTCATATTACTTCTTAAATAAATGCTATCCATTTTAATTTAAACCACTAATTGTAAATCTGGAGCATTTAATAATTTTAGTTTTAATACACAAGCTCCCCAACAAACACAATGAGAAGGAACTCATGGGACCCTGCCAGGTTTTCATAACAATGAAAAGCTGTTAACATTAGCAAGTGTCTAAATGATTTTCAACATATTCAGCTCAAAAAAACTAGAAAACTCCTAGAAAAACAAATACCAACATATCTAAATGGTACTAATTCCTGAAAAATAAATGTTTTACTGTCCATTTCCCAGGTAGCATTTTCCAGGGCAAAAGTCAAAAATGCCTGAAAATAGCAAGAAAACCATTAACATTCCTTATCCAATACAAAAAAGGAAGCAAAAACTATGGCTTAAAGAGTGAACCAAGAGAGATGTAACTATATGGACATCTTTCTTTTGTCCCAACCTCTTCCATCAACAAATTACATCTTAGTTTGAGTAACAAAGCTAGAAAAGATGAATTATTACTTATAGAAAGGAGAGGATTTTTAGATTGATTTTGGAATTCTGATAATATTGAGTGGCCAAAACTTCAGCCAGTGACAATGCTGAGTAACACGCTACAGGATGTTACATAGAGCATGTTATAGACATCAAGATAAATGATGACCGTGGGAGTGCTTTATTTCTAAGAGAAATTTACTATAAAATAGAGCTTTTATGAGAAATAAGTTCTATTGGCATTATTTCTAGGACAGTTAAATTTTAAATACCTCTTTAAGGGTACATGAAATATTGTTTTAAAGGAATTAAAAATACATCACAATAAAGCTTTAGGGAAAATGGGGAATGACAAATTATAATATCAATGCATTTTATGAATGTAAAAAAAAATTCCCTATTAGGTATGGTTTGTGTCCAAATTCATATGCCCTTGCTCCAACATTCCCATTGAAGTTAACAGAAGTTTGCTGTATACATATGAAATATATACAGGTAAAGTGTAAATAACTGTGTTCTTGGTTGAGGTATGATTTTCCTCTTGCATATCACATATTATCATTTTAAAACAATTTTTAAAAGATGTAAAAAGAAATCTTTTAAAATATGCATGGCATAGTATCTGTTTATAAAGGCATCTTGCATAGTGTTGGCCTCAATAAACATTTTATTACTCCTCAATTAAGAATGTCCTTTAATGATGGTCTGACGTGATGTCAGAGAACAATGAAAACAATAAAAGTACATCTTACAATCTGACTGTAAGTGGTAATATACTTCTTGATGAAAAAATAATATTAAAAACATATTGTTAAGATGCTGCATGAATTTACAAGTATTATAACCTCTTGAAGAATTAGAATAACCTTGGCCATGGAAGCTATTTAAACTCAGGGATTTCCATGTAAAATGACTTTTATCAGGAGAGGAAAAAAGTTTTTAATAGTAGCAAGGATTCATAGAATTACACACCCTTTTTTTCTAAGTGTGAAGTAGTTGCTATAGATTTTCCTAACATTTGGGGTCAATTTGTGAGGCCAGGCAAAAGGCCAAAGATGATTCAAAACCGGTAGATTAATTTACTTTTAGCCAATTGCAATTAATACCACATCAAGGCTGTTTACATTTCTGCTGTCGTCCATACGCATTAGCACCAAGTTAATGTGCAAACCATGAACCAAATGATAACTTACATAAATCTCCACTGTTGTTAGATAGCAAAGTCCATTGCCCCATCCTTACTTCCTGGTAATAACCTTTGATCTTCAGATCAACAGCAAAAATAATTACTGACTTTGGCCAAGCCAGGATTAGTCATTTCAGTTCTGAGTGGATACACAGCTGGAGAGAGATGTGCAGGTCTCTCTGCACAGATCTTAAAGGATCTTCTTAGAACATTAATATCAGGCTTCTCATTCGTTTATCAGAGGTCAAATGTTATTCTTTGTAAATGTGTGTAAAACATTCGCAGAATTTCAAACAATAACAAATCAGGGCTGAACGTGGTGGAAACTCAAAAAGGAAATCTCCCATCTGTCCAAATCAGCAGTTGTATTATCAGAAAATGAAGGATAAAAACAGCACATATGTTTACACACACACACTATTTTATATAGATTTTCAATGAGTTGTCCAAGAAAATGATAATAGTCAGAAACTATACCAAAAGTATAAAGAAAAAGAAAGTGAAGAACATTATTATGGAAAACTGAAAATATTATTTAAATGTGTTAATTAATGAAGTGAAATTTTGTTAAATTTTCTTTTCTTCTTTCACTTTATGGGCCAATATTAATATTAATAATATTTTTAAGAAAAATCCACAGTAATTCAACATACTATGTGGAAATTTTATGTTTATCATTGATAACTTCACCTGTCATTTATCTGTTCAAGGCCTATTATTCATGCATTTATTCAATTTATTTACAGTCTCGTAAGTCCCAGGCACAGTTTGAGGCATTGGGGATACAAATGTGAACAAAGGAGACCATGTTTCCACAGGATCATATGGAGTACAGATTCTTTTGAGAAAAGACAGACAATTAAAGAATAAATAAACCATTTAATATCAAGTAGCGACTAAGGTAAGGAAGACAACAAAACAGTGTAATGTGACTAAGAGTGACTGGGGTACTTCAGCTGAGGTACCTGGTAAGGGAAGATATATCCCCCAGCCCCCTACCTGCCCCAGGATGGTGTCTTCTGATGTTAAGACCTAAATAGAGAAAGAGCCAATCATGGGAAAACCTGAGATTAAAAACTGTCTAGGAGATTTCAAACCAGAGACACAACATTAAAACTGGAAGACTAGAAGAAGGCAAGCAAACTAAGCTGAAAGTTAACAGAAGGGAAGAAATAACAAAGATGAGAACAGAGATAAATGAAATAGAGAAGACAAAAAATAATAATAATAAAACAGAGAAAGAACAAAACCAAAACCTGGTTCTTCCAAATATTCAGTATAAACAACGAACCCTTCACTAGATTGAAGAAGACAAAAAAGGAGAGGAGGCAAATAAGTAAAACCAGAAATGAAAAGGAGGACATTACTACCACTTCTACCGAAATAAAAAGGACTATAAGAGGATACCATAAAAAAATGAACAGCAAAGTATATAACCTAGATGAAATGGACAGATTTCTCAGAACACACAAACTACCTACAGTGACTCAAGAGAAAATAGAAGATCTCAACAAACCAGTAATAATTAAAGAGAAAGACTCAATAATCAAAACCTCCCAAGAAAGAAAAGCCCAGGACCAGATGACTTCACAGGGGAATTTTAACAAACATTGCAAGAAGAATTAACACCAATCCTCAAACTCTTCCAAAAAATTGAAGAGGAGGAAAGACTCCCTAATTCATATTATGAGGCCAACATCACCTCATACCAAAGCCAGATAAAGATACCACAAGAAAAGAAAATACAGACCAGATCACTTATGTATATAGATGGAGAAATCCTCAACAAAATGCTAGCAAACTGAATCTAACAGCACTTTAAAATAACAACTAGTATTTATCCCAGGTGTGCAAGTGTGGTTCAACATTTAAAAAATCAATGTAATACACCACATTAACAGAACCAAGGAAAAAACACATGATCACTTCAACTGATGCAAGAAAGGCATTTGACAAAATCCAGCACTTCATTTTTTATAAAAACACATAGAAAACTAAAGATAGCAGGAAACTTCCTCGGAAAGACAAAGGGCATGCATGAAAACCACATGTTAACATCATACTAAATGGTGAAAAACTGAAAAATTTCCCTCTAATATCAGGAACAAGACAAGGATGCTCACTGTCACCACTGTTATTCAACAATGTACTGGAAGTTCTAGCCAGAACAATTAGGCAAGAAAAATAAATAAAACGCATCCAAATTGGAAAGGAAGAAGTAAAACATTCCCTGTTTGCAGATTACATGACTCTACAAACAGAAAATCCTGAAGAATCTACAGCAAAGATCCTAGAGCTAATAAATGATTTCAGCAAAGTGGTGGGGTACAAGATCAATACTCAAATATCAATAGAATTTCTATACACTAGTAATGAATGATTGGAAGAACTTAAGAAAAAAATTCAATAGCAACTAAAAGAATCAAATATCTAGGAATAGATATAACCAAGATGTGAAGAACTTACTCACAGAAAATGACAAAAAATTGCCAAGAGAAATCACAGAAGACTAAATGGAAGGACATTCTGTGTTCATGTATTGGAAGACTAAATAATGTTAAGAAATCAATTCTACTCAAAGCTATTTACAGATTCAATGCAATCCAAATCAATTTTCCAGCAACTTTCTTTGTAGAAATGGAGAAGCTTATCATCATAATATAAATATAAAGGAAGGGTAAGGAGCCCTGAATAGTCAAAGCAATCTTGAAAAAGAAGAACGTAATTGGAGGACTCGCACTTCCCAATCTTAAAACTTATTGCAAAGCCACATTAATCAAAACAGCATGGTACTGGACAAGGGCAGATTGAATTGAGGGTTCAGAAATCAATCTTCACATTTATTGCCAAATGATTTTTTAAATACAATCAATTTATTTTTAAAGAGTTTTTACAGAAAAGTTACATTGAAAGTGTAAGGGAGAATAAGGGATTCCCATACATGTCTCACCCCTACCCCTCCCATATTTTCCCCAGTTAATAACATCTTTTAGGTGAGGCTGACTGACAAGGTGCTGATTTCAAGGGGCTGTGTGCCTTGCCTACAGTGTCCAGATGGCTCTAGAGGCCTCAGAAGCACCCTTATTTGAGGCTTTGTTTACAGTGGCAGATAGTGAGATCTACCTGAGATGTGCATAATGTAACCTCTGGAATGAACTCCCAACTCATTTTGAAATCTCTCAGCTGTAAAAACTCTTTTGTATTTGATGTTTACCCCTTTTGGTCAAGGTCTTTTTCCATGTGCATCAATGGTTGGTGCTTGGTATTAATCCCTCAGTCCCAGGAAGGAGTCATGTCCCACATTGGGGGGACTGTAGTACATTTATTTGCTGAGTTTGGCTTAAGCTTCTTGTTTGAATAAGAAGAAGGTTTACAGGCAGTAACTGTTAGGCAATCATTATTATTAGGCTAAGTTTCAAATTTTACAAGAATAAAGTTCATAGTGATATGCATGAATATTGAGGGCTTGACATATTGGTCTGTTTACTTTTATTAGGCATAGCTTATGTACTCAAGAGATTCTTTCCCCTCTATTTGAGAGCATAGCAGGACTCCAGAGGATGGGAGTTTAATATTTTGTTGATTATTTTGTGGGTCTCCACCCACTGGGATAACATCCTATGACAACATGAACATATTCATATTTCATAGAGAAAAACCCCAGGTGCACCCTTCCCCACATATTCCTCCACCACCTACACCCTGCACCAGAGACCCTCCCCTGCCATATTTGTCAAAAGAACATTCTCACAATTGTATTTTCAACCACAGACCTCCAAATCCCCAGCCCTTCCTCCAGCCCTCCCCCCAGTTCCATGGATAGCAAAACCCACTTCCCCAACACTGCTCACCCTCACACTCCAGCACCATTGACCCCAGACACATACCTGCACCACCATTACCCCATCCTTTGCCAAACCACCCCCTTCCACCTTAGCATATGTTTTTACCAGATTGAGCATCAGTGTACCACTCTCTACTCCCTTTTTATCTCCTGGTAGCCTATCTTTCAAACTCTATTTCTATGAGTCTGCTCAATATCCATAGGTCATATCAGTGAAGTCATGCAAAATCTGTCCTTTAGTGACTTGCTTACTTCACTCAACATATGGTCTTCAAGATTCATTCATATTGTCGTGTGCATCAATATTTCATTCCTTCTTAAAGGTTAGTAATAGTCCATTGCATGTATGTAACACATTTTGTTTATCCATTCATCCATTGATGGACATTTGGGTTGCTTCCAACTTTGGGCAATAGTGAATAATGCCACTAGGAAAAATTGGTGCACATACCTGTTTGTGACCTTGCTTTCAGTTATTCTTTGTATATACCTAGGCATGGGATTGTTAGATCATATTGCAATATATAGTTAGCTTCCTGAGGAACTGCCAAACCATCCTCCACAATGGCTGCACCATTCTCCATTACAACCAGCAATAGATGAGTGTTGCCATTCCACCACATCCTCTCCAACACTTCTAGTTTTCTGTTATGTTTTTTCCTTAATAGCAGCCAGTCTAATAGGTATAAGATGGTACCTCTTTGTAGTTTTGATTTGCATTTCCCCAATAGCTAGGAATGCTGAGCATCTTTTCATGTTCTTTTAGCCATTTATGTTTCCTCTTTGGTAAAGTGTCTATTCAAATCTCTTGCCCATTTTTAAAATGGGTTGTCTTTCCATTTTCATGATATAGTATTTCTTCATATATGCTGGATATTAGACCCTTATCAGAGAAGTGGTTCCAAAATAATTTCTCCAATTGAGTAATCTCCCTTTTCACTCTCTTGACAAACTGCTTTGAAGCACAAAAGTTTTTAATTTTGAGGAGGTCCCATTTATGTATTTTTCCTTTTGTTGCTCATACTTTGGGTATAAAATTTATGAAATCATTTCCTTCTACAAGATCTCATAAATGCTTCCCTACAATATCTTCTAGGAGCTTTATGGTTTTGGCTCATATTTAAGTCTTTGATCCATCTTGAGTTAATTTTTGTAAAGGGCATGAGGTGGTGATCCTCTCTCATTCTTCCAGATATGGGCATCCAGTTCTCCCAGCACCATTTGTTGAAGAGGCTTTCCTGTCCCAATTGAGTGGGCTTGATAACCTTATTGAATATAGTTTGGCCATATTTGTGCAGGTCTATATCAGAACTCACAATTCAGTTCCATCAATCAATATGTCTATCCTTGTGCCAATACCATGCAGTTTTGACCACTGCAGCTTTGCAATATGATATAGAACAAGTAGTGTGATTCCTCCTATTTTGTTTTTCTTTTTCAGCATGTTTTTGCCTATTCAAGGCCACTTGCCCTTCCAAATAAATTTCATAATTGGAATTTCCAATTCAGTAAAAAATGCTATTGTAATTTTTATTGGGGTTGCATTAAATCTATAAAGCAATTTGGGTAGGATAAACATCTTAATTATATTCAATCTTCCAATCCATGAACATGGAATATTCTTCCTTTTACTGACGTCTTCTTTGATTTCCTTTAACAGTGTTGTGTAGTTTTCTGTTTACAAGTCCTTTATATCCATAGTTAAGTTTATTCTTAGATAGTTGATTCTTTTAGTTGCTAATGTAACTGATATTATTTTTTCTTGATTTCCTCCTCAGATTGTTTATTATTAGTGGACAGAAATTTACTGATTCTTGCATGTTAATCATATATCCTGCCACCTTACTGAACTTGTTTATCAGCTCTAGAAGCTTTGTTGTAGATTTTTCAGGCTTCTGTGTATAGGATCATGTCAGTTGCAAATAGTGAACGTTTTACTTCTTCATGTCCAATTTTGATTCCTTTTATTTCATTTTTTTGCCTAAGTGCTCAAACAAGTACTTCTAATACAATGTTAAATAAGAACAGTGACAGTAGGCATCCTTGTCTTGTACCAGATCTTAGAGGGAGAACCTTTAGCATTTCACCATTGAGTATGATGTTAGCTATGGGTTGTTTGTATGTACACTTTATCATGTTGAGGAAGTTTCCTTCTGTTCCTATATTTTGAAGTGTTTTTATCAAGAAAGTATGCTGTATCTTGTCAAATGCTTTTTCTGCATCAATAGAGATCACCATGTGATTTTCTTCTTTTGATCTGTTAATTGTGGAATACAATTAGCAAGTATTTTGTTAAGGATTTTAGCATCTAAGTTCATTAGCGAGAACTATTTTTGGAAGAGTTTAAACAGGATTGGTGTTAGCTCTTTATGGAGTCATTGAAACCATCTGTGAAGCCATCTGGTCCTGGGTTTTCCTTGTTTAGGAGGATTTAGATGACTAATTCAATCTCACTACTTATGATTAATCTGTTGAGTTCTTCTATTTCTTCTTTCATCAACGTAGGTTGCTTGTATGTTTCTAGAAATTTGTCTATTTCATCTAAGTTATCCATCTTGATGGCATACAAATTCTCAAAGTATCCTCCTTTGACACTCTTTATTCCTGTGGTATCAGTGGTGATAGACCCGCTCTCATTTCTGATTTTATGTATTTGCATCTTCTCTCTTTTTTTGTTGTTAGTTGAGTTAAGGGTTTATGAATTTTATTAATCTTATGAAAGAACCAGCTTTTGGTTTTGTTAATTTTTTCTAGTGTTTTATTTTTTTATCAATTTCATTTATTTCTACTCTAATCTTTGTTATTTCCTTCCTTCTGATTGCTTTCAGATTAGTTTTTTATTCTTTTTCTAGTTCCTCTAGTTGTGCAGTTAGGTCTTTGATTTTAGCTCTCTTGTTTTTTAATATAGGCGTTTTTGGCTATAAATTTCCCTCTCAGCACTGCTTTAGCTGCATCTCAAAGTTTTGATACTTGTGTTCCCATTTTCATTTGTTTTGAGGTTGTTAATGATTTATTTTGCAATTTCTTCATTGACACACTGATTGTTTAAAAGTGTGTTAAGTTCCATATATTTGTACCTATTCTGGTTCTCTGTCTTTAATTAATCTCCAGCTTCATTTCTTTGTGGTTAGAGAAATTCTTTGTATAATTTTAATATTTCTAAATTCATTGAGTCTTTTTCTATGACCCAGCATTTGATCTATCTTGAAGAATGATCCATGTGCACTCAAGAAGAATGTATATCCTGCTTTATTGGGTGTAATGTTCTGTATAAGTCTATTAGGCCTAATTCCTTCAATGTATTATTCAATGTCTCTGCTTATTTTTTAACCCACTATTGAGATGTTCTGTATAATGGTGATAATGGTGTATTAAAGTTTCCCCACTATGATTGTAGAGGCCTCTATTTCTCCCCTTAGTTTTGCCACATTTGCCTCATATATTTTGGGGCATCCTGGTTAGGTGCATAAATATTTATGATTGTTCTTCCTTCTTGATATATTAAATATTTTATTAATATACAGTGTCCTTTGTCTCTTACAATAGTTCTGCATTTAAAGTCTATTTTATCTGATATTAGTATAGCTACTCTCACCCATTTTTGGTTATTGTTTGTATAAAATCATTTTCCAAACTTTCACTTACAATCTCCTTGCAGCCCTGGGTCTAAGGTGAGTTTCTTGTAGACAGCATATAGAAGAGTTTTATTTCTGTATCCATTCTGCCAATCTGTGCCTTTTGATTGGAGAGTTTAATCCATTAACATTCAATGTTATTACTGTCAAGGTAGTACTTACATTAGACTTTTTTTTTTTAGTTTTATATATGTCATATTTTCATTTTATTTCTCTTTTTATCCTTTTAGTTACTCTTACTAATAATCTTCTTTTCTGCACTCTCCTCTTGCCCTCTCTCTCTGTTTTTTTTCCTTTCAACCAGCAGAATTTCCTTTAGTATTTCTTGAAGGGCAGGACTCTTGTTGACAAAGTCTCTCAATTTCTGTTTATCTGTGAATATTTTGAACTCTCCCTCACATTTTCATACCATCTTTGCCGGATTCAGAAGTTTTGGCTTGCAGGGTTTTTTTCTTTTACCACCTTAACTATGTCATAGCATTTCATTCTCACCTCCATGGTTTCAGATCAGAAATCAGCACTTAATCTTATCGAGCTTCCCTTATATGTGGTGGGTCCCTTTCCTTTTCTCTTGCTGCTTTCAGCATTATCTCTTTGTCTGGAGCATTTGGCAATCTGTTAAGTATGTGTCTTGGGGCAGGTCTATTAGGATTTTTTCTGTCTGTTTGGAGTGCACTGTGCTTCCTGGACATATACATCCATGTCCCTCATAAAAGTTGGGAAATTTTCAGCCATTATTTCCTCCAACACTCCTTCTGCCCACTTTCCCTTCTTTTCTCCCTCTGGCTTACCTGTAATACATATGTTTATGCATTTCATGTTGTCACTCAATTTCCCGAGTCCTTGCTGAAGTGTTTCTATTTTTTAATCTGTCTGTTCTACAATCTGTGGGATTTCAGAAGTTTTAACTTCAATGTACCAATTCTTTCCTCTGCCTGTTTAAATCTCCTATTATGTGTTTCCAGCATATTTTTAATCTCTTATATTGTGCCTTTCATCACCATCAGATCTGCTAACTTTTTATGTACATTTACAATTTTTTCTGTATGTTCCCCCAGTGTTTTCTTTCTCTCTCTTCCTTCCTTCCTTCCTTCCTTCCTTCCTTCCTTCCTTCCTTCCTTCCTTCCTTCCTTCCTTCCTTCCTTCCTCTCTTTCTTTCTTTCTTTATTTCCTTCCTTCCTTCTTTCCTCCCTTCCTTCCTTCCTTCTTTCTTTCTTTCTTCTTGTCTGTGTTACTCACCAAAAATAGGAGGTCCATAAAAAAGGGAAGAAAGAAGAACAGAAGAGAGTAATAAAAAAAAATGGAAAAGTAATCATAAAAGAACTAGGGAAAATAAGTAATAAGAGTGAAAAATCATAAAAAAATTAAAAAGGAATAAGAATTTTTGAAGGTGGGAAATAAAAGAAACAGGAATAAAATTAAATTAAATAAACAACTGGAAAGATGAAAAGAAAGCAAATGAAAACAAAACAAGAGAAGGTGGAATGAAAGAAAATAAAAAGAAGGGGGGAAATGAAAGAAAGAAAAAGAATAAAGAAAATGAGGAGAAAAAGAAAAGAAAGACAAAAAGGAAAAACAGGCCTCTCTCTCAAGCAACCATCTCAGGCTGCCAGTACTCACCAATCAATCACTCCATGGCCTGCCCTCCACAGGTAAGGTACCCAGATGTAGAGAAAAAAAATAAAAAATATAATAATAATAATAATAATCCAGTTTAATTCCTCATCACGGACTCCTTTCCCTCAGGCCAGCTGCGTGTCTGACAGCTCACCTGTTCTTTTTTTTTTTTTTTAA
>PVKH010002300.1:0-27576 GCA_004027955.1 Chaetophractus vellerosus
TGGAGTGAGCCATTCGCCCGATAGTCTACAGCTGCCTTGTGGAGAGACGCAACGCATAGAAAGCCCATGGTTTACACCTGAACTCGTGAAGGAAACAAGCTAAGCCCGGAGAGAAACGCAGCCCCGGGAACAAAGGAATCCAGAAGCCTGAACCCTGGAGACGTCGGCAGCCATCTTGCTCCAGGGCATGGACTTTGGTGAGGGAAGAACTTTATGTTTTGTGGCCTGGTAACTGTAAGCTTCTACCCCAAATAAATACCCTTTATAAAGACCGACCAATCTTTGGTATATTTCAAAAGGCACTCCTGTGGCTGACCAAAACATATGCCATTTAATCAAATATATTATTAAAATCAAACACTGGAAAAAGCTTAAAATGAACCTAATGACAAAGCTATACAGACAAAATTAAGTGAATTGGGCACTATTAAAGTAGACAAAGTAGAATACAAAATTAACATCAAGAGGACTGAAAGAGTTATTTTATATTTAAAGAGAGAATTCCATTAAGAAGAACTATGTTACTTTAAGAATATAAACTTAATGATTAATTCATTTGGCACTGACAAACATTTATTCAGTCACTACTGTGGCTACTTGCACTTAGGTCTGGGGATAAATATAGTAGATAAATTAAACAGGGCCTCTGTCCCAAAAGAGTTCACAGTATAGTACATTCAAGAAAGTTGCTTCATTCAATTTTATGGGTTTTAAATTTTTGAAATATTTAAAAGAAGGCAATATATTCCTTTTCTTATACTGGAATTATAAATTCATGTGCATGTCTTTCCAGAAAATTGTGCTATATCTGATTAAAAATTAACTTCATATTTCTATTACAAATCAGTGTAAGTTTTCCTAAAAATGGTATGTGGGTAGTATGAAAATAAAGAAATGCTGCAACAACATAGGGGTGGGGGTGAGGTAAGTCCCTTATACAGACACAATCAGAAAAATGTATCTACTTTTTACAAAGTTTAGAACTAGTTTGTATAATCTGCAACACAGTTTTGCTTTGGTTTTATCCATCCCCCCTCCTTCTCCCACCAAACAAAATCAGTATTACTATTCTTTCAAATAAAGGCTGGTGTGTTGGTTTAAGATTAATGGTATCTTTAGACCAAGCAGACTATCTTCCATTTGCCATGTATTTACACTTAACTTCAGTGAAGGAGAAAAATGAGAGATTAAAAAGACTTCCTCTAGGTAAATATGACAGGGACTGAATACACACCATTATCTGTGGATAAAAAAGACAGGGCAACTACAATCAATGGCCAAAAGTCCAACATTAATAGTTAAACTTGTCACCTACATACACACAGAAAACATTTATAATCTAAAATGGCCCATTTCCAAATGATGAAGATTTGCATAGTTGTAAAGAGAAATAAAAGAAATTATGTACTGACTGAAGTGCTACCCTAAATAATTGAAAATAACTTTAGCTCTTTTATAATTAACCTAATAAATATTAACACCTTAATGAATATATAAAATAGCACAAAAGCTGTATTTTGGTTAAAATTTGATTTTACTTTATGCTGTTTTGGCTAAAAAAGCAGGCACAATGTTATAAGGTAAAAAACAATCTTAAGTGGATTATGAATGATATATTTTTTTCCTGTAAGAACTTACTAGTTATACATTTTAAGGTAGAAAATTAAGATAGTGGTCATTAAAAACAGAAAGAGAAAATATTTTAATTTTCTTCAGCCATTAATCATGTCACTTTTACCAGATTGTTCTGCTAAGTTATTTGAAACATGCCTATTAAATAATAAAGTTGGTTGTTATCAAGCTGCATATATTTAAATTTAAAATAATTCTACTAGCAATGCATCTGGTTCATTTATGTCATTTTCTACTGTAGGTAAAAATTTATCATGATATAATTTATTGTCACCCATACCACCAAGAAGTTTACAACTACTAAAAGATTGTGAACAGTAATTAAGTATTGAATCAACAGTTAAATCAACTGCAATATTAAATTGATACGGATGTGTGATGATTTTTTTCTTTAGGTATGTATGTGCTTACAAGCATAAAATAATTTTAAAAAACCTCCTTTGGTCTTATTAACTACCAAATAAACAGATGAGTAGCAGAAAAAGGCAACCTTCTTTCATGCTTATCACAATAATGTAAGAATACCCTACCATGATGGTAGCATATTATAGTGAGTGTAATTAATAGTACTGATATGTGGGTGTGATTGTGGTTGAAAGGGGAAGTTTAGGGTCATGTATGTCATTAGAAGGAAAGCTAAAGTATGAAACATGTGACTGTATGGCATAGTGAACCCTGTTCTGGATGATGAGTTTAGTCAAAACAAATGTATATTAATATTACAAGATTTTAATAATAGGGTGGTAGATCAGCAAAAACACACTTAAAGCAAACAATGTACTGTAGTGAATAGTCACCTATTAATATTTTTCTATCAATTGTAAAATTTTTAAAAATTATGCTAAGTGAAAGAAACCAGACATGAAGTACTAAATGAAATGTAAATATAAAGAAATTCACAGAGATGGAATTAGATTAGTGGTTATGTATAGCTGGGGAAGGATGGGGGTATTGAAAAGTGACTGCTAAAGGGTAGGGGTTTTTATTTTTGGAGTAATGAAAATGCTCTAAAATTGATTGCAGGGATGAATGCACAACTGTAATTATACCAAAAGCCATTGAATGTACTCTTTAGATTGACTATGACGTGAATATATCAATAACATTGCTTTAAAAAACACACACACACACACAAACCATACCAGTAGTATAGTTCTATAATGAGCGTTATTCCTGCCAGGTGTTAAATTATTCTAAAATCATTTACAACTACTTTGCTTAAGGCAATGAACAATGCTTCACCAGAGTGTATTATCAATAAACATTTTGAAATTGAGTTTTCCAAAAACTGATGAAATGGATTTCCACATTAAAAATTCCCTCGTATTTAGTCATTAATAATATATCATTTTAACCAAACATCAGTGGTGTTGTTCATTATCAGGCTGCTGCCATATCTTATATGACTATATTTTCCAGTCTATAAAATTCTTAGGTTTCATAAAATGCATCTTAATTTTACAAAGAAAATTTTTGGAAAATAATTTTCATTTCTTCATGGGTGAATTTAACATGACTTTAAAACTGGCTTTTAGGAGGACTGTTTTCATATTCTTTTAAATATATAACATATATACTGGGAACTATAGGCAATTCCAACTTCTGGATATGATACATTCTTCAACAAGTTTTTTAAAAATATAAAATCATACGACTAAAAAATATATTAGTACAATGCGTAGAACGAAATACTTAACACACAAATCAATAAAAGTATGTATCTAGACAATAGTTCAAATAATATTGCTAACTAAAAAGCAAATCACAATAAAAATAAATAAATTCTATATAGTACATTTAGAAAAAGCAAATATGGAAGTAAAAACTGATATAAAGCAATTATAAAATACAATAAATTTGATTGAATTCCTACAAAGATATCTCTAATACACACATACGAACAAAATATTTCATAATACGCAGCAAATTATTACATTTGAATGAAATTCAATTGTCACATTCATTCACACAGTTAAGAGTATATTTCAGTGACTATCAGTATACAATGATAAAGAAAAATTGAATTAATTTTAATAGGATATTATAACATGGAAAATAAACTTAAATCTAAAATATTAGGGTAATACCTCCAAAATATTTCTGATTGGCTAGAGAGTCTGGGGCTTTTTGTTTTGAGTAGGAAAACTTCTAATGATTGTAAAACTTGAATCTTTGCATGTTTTTTTGTGTTACTATGCTCTGCCACAAAGTATTTTCATTGCTATTGAATTTTCTTGTAAAATGTTCTTTCCTATGGCACAGTTGTATAATATAACAGGATCAACGAATTGAGACATAAACTGAATTAAAAAGCCACTGTTGTCATGTTAAAACATTTTTAATAGAATATTTTGATATCATGAGCAAATAATTGATAGCTTGATAGCTTGGGGGTGCTGGACAGGCTCTCCACAAACCCCAGAGTATAGGCTCGACCTTGTCCAAGCATCAGGGTGGCAGCACTCTTTCTGAACAATAGGATGCAAGGTCCACCCTCTCTAAGAGCCAGGGCTGACCCACACTTAACATACACATGGGTAGGCCTACTCTCTTGGCTCAAGGAGAGCTCTTCAGTCCAGACCTCAGCGGCTTCCATGGTTCTGCCCTTGAAATCATTCTACCTTTAATTCATCCTTTGTCCCTTTTAGTCCAGGATGGCAGTGGTTCAGCTCATACAAATTTTGCAAAAAACTTGTCAGCTTTGCATGCAGTTCACAGGGATCCAAACCAACAGACAAAAGGACTTTCTGAACATTCTTCTTGGATAACTGCATTTCCAATTTTGACTTCCCCTCAAGTGGCAATAGCAGCACCCCACTCCTGGCAATAAAATCTATTCTAGTTTCTTTTGAACAGGCTACTTAAGCAAATTCATACAATGGGTAGGCTTAAAAATTGGAACTGTATTAACTCATAGTTTTGAGGCCAGGGAAGTCCAAATCAAGATATCATAAAGGCAATGCTTTCTTCCTGAAGACTGGAATTCTGGGACTAGCTCCCAGTGATCCCTCGTCCGGGGCCTCTCTGTCATATGGCAATGCACACAGCAGTTTCTCCTGGCCTCTCCGTTCTCTTGCAGATTCCATTGAACTTCAGCTTCTTGCTTCCAATGGCTTTCTCCCCTCTGCCTGAACTTCATTTTGCTTATAAGGACTCCAGTAATAGGACTAACACATATATTGATTGAGTTGAGTCATACCTTAACTGAAGTAACCCCATCAATAGGTCCTACTTACAATGGGTTCACACTCACAGGAATGGATTAAGTTTAAGAACATGTTTTTCTGGGGTACATAACTCCAAACCACCACAGTGGGAAAGGTAAATTTAGAGTGAAGAAACCTACCACACATACCTTGACCAGGTGACCAAATTTAATATCACCAGTGGAAAAAATCATATAGATATCGCAAACCCCCTACATAATGTGATGAGAAGGGCACCTCACCTCTATAAACCTTTCTATTTCCTACCAGCCCCAAGAGTTACTCAAAAGGCATGAAGCAAAGTCTTCTCCAGCACACAGAATGACTATCAAGCTATGATGAATTTATTCTAGCTTGAATTATCATTTTAACATTTTCTACAGGAAAACCATGTCAAATGAGGAAATTATTGATTACTCACCCATATAAATTTGGTAGGAAATAAGAAGGTTTATAGAGGCAGAAGTTAGTAAAGTATACTTAAGCATTTCATAGCAGTGAGTATTAGGCAATAGACTTGTAGCATGTTTTCCAGGTCCAACAGCAGGGCTATTCTGTAGATGGATGGATGGATGGATAGATGGATGGATGGATGGATTGATGAAGTTATAGCCAATGAACTTAAAACAATATGAGGTCTCACTGTCCAGGATGATCCCTTTTTTGATCCTAGCAGACTTAAAATTCACCCAGCAATTAATGTTGCCTTTGATGCCTCTTGGGTAACTGCCAGCAATCTTTTCAATGGTCTATTAATGGCCACATTGCAAAGGTATAAATCTGAAACTACACTTTGTATGTTCAAGGTGTGATTATAATCATATTGTTATGGTTCATTTGAGAAATAAAAAAATAAATTTTATAATTTGTAGTAAATAATAGATGCTAGATATAATTATAAAAATAAAAATCTAATAGAAAAAAAAGAAAAGAAAAATGAAAGTTGCTCATTAAAATAACTGCAGTGCATTTATCTCATTATCTAATAAGAACACAATCTTTGGAACCTGGAGATCTGAAGTCCAATCCCAGCCTGGCCATTTACTAGGCTATGTGGCCTTAAGCAAGTCATTTAAGTATCTCAATTTCTTCACTGGTAAAAATGTCTCCACGTATCCTTTAAGTCTCAAAGTTGGTAACATTTCTGAAAGGGTTTTTTCATTAGAAAAGTTACAGGTTTACAGAACAATCATGTATAACATACAATAGTCCCATATATCACCCCACCACCAACACTTTGCATTGTTGTGGAACATTTGTTACAAATGATGAAAGAACATCATGAAAATATTATTGCCAACTATAGTCCACAGCTTACATTTGGTGTATTTTTCTCATAAGCCATTGTATTATTAACACCATGTATTAGTATTGTATTTTTCTTATAGTTCATGGGAGAACATTCTCATGCTTGTACTGTTAACCACAGTCCATTGTCCAGCATGGGGTTCACTGTGTTATACGGTCCCATGCCTTGAACAATCCATCTAAAGTGTACACTCAGTGGCTCTCAGTTTCATCACAAAGCCGTGCTGTAATCACCTCAGTCAATTTTAGAATGTTTTCATTACTCCAAAAGGAAAAATCCCATACTCTCTTATACTACCCTATTGTCGAACCTTAGCATTGATATGGTACCTTCTTCGCCATTGATATGAAAATATTACAATATTACTGTTAACTATAGTCCATAAGTTACCCTAGTTGTATTTTCCCTATGTATCACCATATTCTTAACACCTTGTAATAGTCACATACATTGTACTTCATAGAAGAACATTATTGTATTTGTACTATTAACAATCCTCACCCACCACTGAGTTCACTATGTAATACAGTCCCTAGATTATTGGCTAGCTTTCTCTGAAATGGCTTTTTAAATGGTAAAGCATTATACAAATATTTTAATCCTCATATATTCATTAATATCCTATTGAAGTTAGGCTCTCAAATAATGAGATTATAAAGAAGGAATTTGACTCACTTCTAAAATATAATCAGTCCAACTCTCTATATATTTTCACTAAATAATTTATCAACGTACATGATGTTCTAATGTGGTAGACTCAATTACTGGCTCCTATTCTTCACCCCTACCTGTATCCACTCTTTACCATGTGAATTGACAGTTCTTCCCACTAGAGGGAAGAAAGAATACTGCATGTTCAGTGGGAAGAACAAAGACCTGTTTTCTACTCTTTACTTTGAGCTTGGGCATATGACTTCCTTGGTCAATGGGATATTAGCAGACCTAAATGTAAACAGAGGCTTGAAATGTGCTTGCATAGTTGGGCTTGCCCTCTTGTCCTCTATCGTCAATGACAGGCATGTGGAGCAGACCTGTACTCAATCTGCAACCAGCCTGTGTCAACCAGCTCCCAACCAACTCATTAATATGTGGGTATGAATAAATGATAGTTGTTTTAAGTAACTGAATTTTGAGATGGCCTGTTATAAAGCATTACTGCGACAAAAGCTAATTGATAGATCTGATGATTATATAGAGCATAGTATTCTACATTTGTATGATCCTTAGTTTAAAGGATCATCTTCAAGTAAGATAATGTAATTCTTAGCCATTCATTCAATCATTTATCCAACAAATATCTAGTGAGTGCCATCTGGCTGACAGAGAGTATTCCAAGCACTGAGATACATTAGTCAAGGTAAGTAACACTAACTGCTATAATATACGATAGCAAAATCTCGGTGGTTTATCACAATAAAAGTTTATTTCCCTTACATAAAGTACAATGAAGACAGTCATAGATAAAAGACTCTCCTGAGTGAATCTTCTCCAAGTATGACTCAGGAGTCCAGACTCCTTCTATACTGTGATGCTGTTATCTTCAACATATACCTCTGAAATAACCTTAGAAGAGGAAAAGAGATGTGGAGACAGCACAATGGACACTTAAGCCCCATCAGCACAGAAATGTCACACATTCCATGGGAAGAATTATTCATATGCCCCCACATAATGCAAAAGGATTAGAAATTATAATCTCTAGTCAAATTGCCACTTCCCAGCAATAATGCTACACTGTGAAAGGGGAGAGTGAATCTTTGGTGATTAGTTAAGCATTTCTACACAACTGGAAAAGAGAACAAACATCTCCTACATCATAGAACATTTATTTATTGATTAATTATTTCATACCAGATATCAATGCTATAAAGGTGAATAAGACAAGAAACTCACAGGTTTGTAGAGAAAGAAGATACAGCCACACAAAAAATTATAGCAGATGATAAGTGCTATAGTAAATTTATGTACAAGACCGAATGTTTGCAGAAAGGAAAGAATGATAGACAGCTAGGAAAGTGTCAAGATATATTTAATTGAGGGGCATCAATTCTTGAGCTGAGACATAAAAAAATAATTATAATCTTGCCAATGAAGAGGTGAGTAAGGATCCTAAGTGGAAAAATAAAGTTCGTGTCATATAAGAACTCAAAGTCTCTTCTTTCACCAGCTATATGGGCGGGGACAGAGAAGAAAAGAGCACTGATATTTATAGGTGGTAAAAGAACTTTTTGTTTCATATATGAATTTGGATAACAAGTTTCCTATTTAGAGCAGCCTTCAATTCCATGAGCACTGCTATGGAATAATACTCTCTACAAGAAGATGTGCAATGCATGACCCAAGCAAATTGGCTAGCACCAAAACATGTAGAGTAAGTGATGCTGACCACATAGAGATGATGATAGCTAAAGAAGCAGAATTCAGGTAAAATGCATCAAATAATAGACTATTTTTCCTCTCAAAATCCTTGTCAGATAGAATAGAAACCAAAAAAATAATGACATGTAGAGTATATATTATCATAAAACAGGTTGATCTAAGAAATGTGCATCAAACACTTTACCCTGCAGAGAATATACTTTTCAAATCACCCACAAAAAAATACAAAAATTAAATATGTAGTTCAAAAAATAAAACTTTAATAAGTACTTACTAAAAAGTACATACACTACAGGCCATATTCTTTGACCATCAAATGATGAAAATGAAAATTACTTACCAAAATAGAAAGAAGAAAATTTAGAAATTTAAAAATACTTTTCTAAAGAACTATTGTGTCCAAAAGAAAATAAGAACTACAATTGTTTAAAATACAATATTAAAGGGAAGCGGATGTGGCTCAAGCAATTGAGCTCCCGCCTACCACATGGGAGGTCCATGGTTCAGTTCCCGGTGCCTCCTGGAGAAGACAGAGGGCTAGCATGATGGGCAGGAGCAGCAAGTGGACACAGCAAGATGACTCATCAAGAGACACAAGAAGAAAAACCTAATGAGAGATACAACAAAAAAGCAGGGGGCAGAGGTTTCCCCGTGCATCCTAGAGAAGACGGGCAAGACAGTGAGCTGATGTGATGGGCAGGCGTGGCAGGCTGATGCAGCAGGATGACACAATGGGAGACAAAGGAGGAAGAACGTGGTAAGAGACACAACAACAACAGCAGGGAACAGAGGTGGTTTAAGCGACTGGGCACTTCACTCCCACATCAGAGATGCTGGGTTCAGTTCTCAGTGCCTCCTAAAGAAACAAAGAAGACAAACAGACACAGCAAGTGCAAACAATGAGGGGATAGGAAGAAATAAATAAATAAAATAAATCTTAAAAAAAAAACCAAAGGCAAATAGCTAATAATTTTTTAGAAATACAATATTAAAACCTCTAGGATTCAACTAAAGATATAATGAAGACAATTCATAGCTTTAAATGCTATAATTCTAAATAAGAAAAAGAGAAAAGAAAAATTTTAGTAGTGACAATGGAGCACATGAGAACCAATTGAAAACTATTAGAAGTTAGGAGAGGCTTCACTAAAGTCTGTTTGATCAAAAATCTTTCATTAGCCACTATGCCATACTGCTCCCTGGTCTTTAGGTTAGTTTACAAAAGGAGGTGAAGGGCTATGTTTCCTCTACTTGTTTCTACACGATCTAGTGAAATTATTATAAAGAAGGCCGCCTGCTTTTTCAGACCAACCTTGGACTGAATCTTGTAAAAAGCAAACAAAAAAAGGGAAGGGAGCAGCAATCATAAACATGCATGGCTCTCTTCTAAATTAATCTCCATTAATGATAATCAAATGTGAAATGTCACTCTATTAAAAGCTATAGAAAAGCTATACACTAATCATTTACATTATTAGGCTGTTCTCTTAAAAGTAAAAATGGATAAGAAAATGGTATGGTTTGAAATAAAGTAAAGTAGGACAAAATTGTCAAAACCTAAAATATGTCAGCTTATGTTTAAATATCCAGAGTTCTTTAACTCACCATCAGGATCTAAATTTAAGCTGTAAGGCCTCCTCAGCTAAAACTGCAGAGAAATCCATGAGAATTTATATTATGCACTAACTAGGTGTAAAGTTCCACAAGAGAAGCAATTGTATCTATCTTACTCACAGCTATAACTTGAGCATCTGGCATACAAAATACCCAAATAAATGTATCTTGAATAAATGAACGGATGAACAGTCAATTTTTTCCTGGTTTCTATTAATGAGTGATGCCCCAATACAGGTTTCAATATTCTTATTAAAGACATATTTTATTTCCTTACTCTTCATTGTTCTGAGACCTTCCAAAATTTTAAAAGACAATAATGGATTGTAGCAGGTAAAAAGTGTTAACATATTCTTATAAGATCTAAAAATATTTTCCTTATTAAAATTTCCTGAGAAAGGTTTACCATGTCAGGCAAATTATCTCATTTATTAGTAAGCTTTTAAAACTCTAGTTCTGGTGTATTCAAATTCCTTATTTCCTTTCAATTCAGTGACTACTCTTACAGCCGACTCAGTTTTTCACTGCTCTTATGTTTTTGCCTCAAGCTTTAACTGATTATATTCTTTGATTTCCTTACCCTGGTGTGGATTCCTTTTTAACCAAAGATCTTAAAAGTGACACTAGCTGCTTTTTGTTCCTTAGTGGGGTTTTTTTGGTATTTCTTTTCTTCTCTTCAGGATAATTATATTCTGTTGTACCTCTTATTACCATGTCTTTTAGGATCTCCTAACCTTCTACACTTTAATAGTAAGCTCCCTCCACCACTCTCCAGACTAAAGCATGCTCATTAGGTTTCTTAATCCTCCATAATTTCCTTTCATGAAATCTTATACCTTTGCACTGCTGTGTTCTATGAGCCCATTTCCTTAGTTTAGCTATTCCAAGCAGCCCAGAATCAACAAGCACTAAACATAAGCTTATTCACATTCTCAACCAACATGACTCTATAGGAAAAAAAAGCCCACTTTGTTTTTAATGTTTATGGACCACGAAACTATACAATTTAACTTGGTATTTCATTTTCTCACCCAAACATTACCTGAGAAGGTTGGGACTGAAGAATTAGACTATAGGTAGTCTTTAACTTACAGTTACTAATTTATAAGCTTCAGGTTCTTCTTGGTCAGAAAGTCATTTAATTATAATAGAAGAGAAATAACAATGTCTTAATGTAATGTCAGTGAACTAGTAAATATCAACTGTATCCTATATACCTAGAAATTCAGGAGAAGAGTAAAAACATATCTTTTCAGTAATTCAGCAAAAGTTCTGCTATTCCAAATGGGTTGTTTTTGAAAGTCATATGCCCATTCTTTAAATTTGACTACAGAGCCAATTCTGGGTCTTTTTAGCAGTTCAGTCTCTGCTATCTCTTCCATTCAACTCACCTTTCCTGATGGGTATGTAGAGAAGGGCCAGGAGAGTATATACTGTGCATTTTTTTTTAACTTCCTAGGGCCCATGTTATTAAAAGAAAAAAAAAGTAGATTGAAAGAGTTAACAAAGCTTCCAAAGGTGCCCAGTTTATTCAAGCAAAGTTTATATTTCAACCCTGTGCGTGAAAACTTGTGATCCTCCCCATCCAGATGATAGAAAGCAAAGCCAGTATGTTATTTAATTGGTTTGCATCCACACACTGACCTCCAGGGCTCTGTTTACATAGCCTATCATGCAATATGCTTCACAGTTCTCTGCCTCTTTCAAAAGCATGTTTCTCCTGAGATTTGATATATGGCTTTCATGTTTAATCACTACATTAAACTCATGCTCTGCTTCCTCCAGAGCATTTCTCCTTCCTTCTTAGGAGGTGGAGAGAAGAGCACAGCTTCTTGCTACTTCTGAACATAAAAGAAAGTCTGTTTTACTCTATTAGTAAAATCACCAATTCTACATGATCCTAGGCAAGCAACTCAGAAACAGTATTAAAGTGGAACCCTTAAAACTTCTTTAGAAAGAAGCTGTCTGGTCTCAACTGTCAAAGCCATATAACTAGGTGATTGAGTTATAAATCAACAGAAAAGGTTTTAAATCAATATATATAACTCAATACATAGAGAACACGACTAGATAGCAGCTGAAGTTTTAACTAAAGGAATCTTGAGGATAGAACATTCCTGAGGTTCTCAGAACAGAATCAATTCAGTGCCTTTGCCTTCAAGTTGAACACAATTAACCACAAGAAGAACTTTGAAAGTCTCTTTAACTGAAAGTGGACATGGTGATGCCACAATTCTTTCCATAAAAATGTGTACATGACCCAAATTTCTAAGATAGGTGAAACTTCAAAAAATTGACTCCTTTCAATAAGTCAAGACAGTCTATAATTTTCTGGTTTTAGAAAATCACATGAAATGTATATATTTTACTTTAAAATACTTCAAGCAGAAAATGAAAGGTGAAACAAACATGGCAAGCTGTTAACACAAGTAAAATCTAGATGATGGATATGTAGGTGCTCTTTCACTATGCCCCGTATATATTTTTATATGTTTAAACATTTTCGTCATAAAAGTAAAAAAAAAAAGCACAAGAAGGCTGTTTGTGGATTTGCTTTTGTAGAGAAAATTGATACAATTCTGATAAGAAAAATATTCAAATCACTTAATAGGTTGATCATTTTGGTATATATTCAACACCTGAAATTTTTATCATGTGCTGACAATGACAACTTTCCTTCTGAATATCACTCCAAAGTCTGAAATTCATTTATACAAACTACAAATGTTGTATCGTAAGCTCTGCATAAGTTGGGTAATTTCTTTGAAAAATAATGTGTATTTACTTTATATATATTTGAGTTTGAAATTCTTGCCTTTATTTCAAGTCATCAACTATAGTATTTATTTTTAAAGTTTTTTTTTTCCTTAGGAAGATTAGTGTCTCCCTTTATTTAAATATCTTACTTTGTCAGGAACACTATTACAGCTGTACATAACATTAAACAGAGCTAGTTTACTTTCTGTATTTGATGAGCAATAGGGAATCCAAACCTATTAAAGTCATACATTTAATTGTTCCAATATGCTACTTTATTTCTAACCAAAATTTGCATGATATAGAATGTCAAAAAATAAATTTCTAGCTTTCTTTGTCATGATTCCCTTATTCACTAGTAAGCTAAAAAAGCTTAAAGAAAAATAATTACCTGTTTCTTAATTTGAAACCATCTGAATTCTTTCCACAACATATTTATTCAAATATTCAAAATTAAAAGAAAAAATAAACTTTTAATCAGTATTCTCCATAAGCCTTCCCAGAGTACAGAACTTTGTAGTTTTCAAAATAGGCAGAGGTTGTCTATGACAGACATTTTTTAAAAAATAGAAAAGAAAAAACTAAGAGTCATGGATAAAATCCTTGGTCACAAGAGTGAAAGATGTGTGCCTGTACAGATGTTATAACTATTTTCATGAAAAATACTAACCCTCAGTATAGGAATTTAACAGCACACTTTAATTTAGATTTGAAAATTTAACATAAATTATCTGACTTTGACAATGGCTGCCTAATATTTCAGTTTTATATGCTATTTCCATATTTTGCTTTAAAAATGAACCTAGTGGGCTTTTTTATTTTTAAAAGCTATGTTCCAGATACTGTGCACTAAGACCAGTTTCTCGCTTGATATTTAGAGATTTAAGTACATATCAGATCATAATTAAGTAGGTTCTTAAATATTTGGTGATCACCTGGCAATAATAAAAAGACTTGTAATTTTTATGTAAAAATCCATTCTCCATCAGTTTTAAGAAGTATAAAGCATTCATTTATTTTTATTATACTTAAAGATTTTTAACCTGTAAAAACATGAAAAAGATTTATCACCCTATTTTAAGTCACCTTCTGTGAATCAGAGAATCAAATGGTTGATACAATACACCATGCCTTTAGTATCCAAATAGTCAATATTGTTAGAAATACTTATACTTATCATGGGCACATGTGATTAAGAAGCCCAAGAACACATAGAATGGAAAGATTTCTGGAACCATGGTGCTCAAATTTAGGTGAAATAGGTAACTCAAATAAATAGATTTCATATTTAAACAGTCTCACCATGGTGGAGAAATTCATGAAGTTGTTCAATAAAAGGAAGATGAAGCTTAGGATGAAGAAGGAAAAGCATGTTGGCTCCTTAACACCACTATCCAAAAGAATACACATACCACTTGGTTCCTTTGTGAACATAATAAGCAAAAACATTTTTTACTCAAAATATATGGAACTGAAGCTGGAATAGGGATGTTTCTTTAAAATTCAACAAGTTCTATTTTTCTGAAATTTGTTTTCTCCTGAAATTAAAAATCAACGTCTATGTGTATATTAGAAGTTCACAAAGTACATAATTTTTTTGTACCTAACCTGAGACAATTTTTGTGCTTTAATTGTAAACACGGTTAGAAACTCTGAGGCACATAAATCCCAGCAAATCTGAGTATTATATGGTTACATTCATGCTTAACGAGAAGAAAACATCTAATGAGCCTGATATGCCACTGCTCATGAGAATGTAAATTTTGCCTGATAGATACAAAATAATGGCTTAAGGTGAACTTAATTTTCCATCCCTCTCAACAACAACAACAAAAAATTAAAAACTAATAAGACATAGACAAATTTCTATATCTATTAGCTGAAACTCTTTATAGTTTACTGGATTAAATGCATCTGTGTCAACCACATTTGATGACAAATCATTTACAGAAAATCTTCAAATTATTCAGGATATTTTGTCCACTGAGAAAAATATTCTGTTTTGAACAGAGTATGTATAACCCCCTTCTCTGTTTTTAAAAAGGAAATTCTGCAGATACAGAAAATTTAATGCCTATTGCAGAACCAGCAAGAATCTCAAAGTGTACATCTCAAGTTATGATTCAAAGCAGCCAATAGTCATGCTTTCAGGTGGGGCTCATGTTTTGAAAAGAAACTTCCCAGTCTGTTTAAAATCAAAATGGTTCTCAATCTGATGAATCACTCCTCAGAGAATAATGTAAATAAAGTATACTCAGAATAACATTATTAATGTAAACATACCTGAACCGGAGTCAAATTTGGTTTCTGACCTGAAAAGAGAAAGAAATTTTTTTACAATATAAAAATTGTTTGTAAAAGATCAACAGTTATTTTATGGGTGGGGGGGATATGTAATACTTATAGTTTTCAGTACATAGGTCAACAAGTAAAATAGCTTTCGGCAATGTAAATACTTATTTATTTTGACCATTTTAAAAGCATGCATTACCTGAGGTTGCCTAAACATACACAGATCCATACAAAAAGCACAGTATGGAAAGATATTAACTTTTTAGCTTATTTTTTTGATAAATTATGTAAAAACAAAAAGCACCTGCTCTCTTCAAATTAACTTGTTCAATAATATAATAAAGCAATAAAAACAAATGTATAACTATCCTCTGTACTTGTTATTAAAGATTTTCAATTTATCAATACCAAGTAATTTTTAACTAAGTTCTTAGCAAAGAGCAAATGAACCTTATAACCCCATACATTTAATAAGAAGAGGGAAAAAAATCTAAGCCCTTGTGGGAACATTATGTTTCAGATATAGGTTAATACTGGTTGCAAATTCAGAAGCCTTTGAAGGTCTCAGTTCAGCTGTGGGAAAACTTCTTTTGGGTAATTACTCTCAAGATGCTGCTGATGTGCTGTCAAGCAGAATTAACCCTATGACTAGGCCTATCTACACAAACTACTATAAGACAGCATTGTCTATATCTAGCTCTCAAACCAATTAGTGAGCATGTTCCAGTCGGATTTATATCACACATTAGCAATCAATAGTATATATGTTCACAGCTGCCACAGCAAGATACAAGAACCGACCAGCGGGAGTCTTGTTAAAGGATGTTACATTGACAGAGAAGGTTTTTGTTGTGTTTTTTTTTTCCTGTAGAAATTTAGTTAACTAAGTGGGAAAAGAAGTTTCTTTGAAATTATGCCAGACTATAAAGCACTTTTGGAAGCAGTGGCTTTCTTCACCTAAATTAGCTTCAAGAGAAGTCATCAAAGGAAAGAAAAAAAGAAAAGCAAGGAAAAACAAGAAGAAAAGATGATCATAAAAAAATAATTTCTCAAGTATTTTTAAATAAAGATTCATCTGATGCTTAAAGTCAACAATTTTTTAAGAAAACTATTATTGCAATCAATGTTATCAATAGCCACGATGATTACCCAGGTCTACATTTTTCTCAAGCCCTGGCCCTACCAGAGTCCTCATCTCAATCCTTCTCTTAGAAGTCTATGTCTCCTATTCCAGGTACAAACCCATTTTACCTTTTTTCCTCTCTCCTATTCTGGAAAGCCTTGTCTCATGCTCTCCTCTGTTTTTCTGCCATCCTGGAGCCTCACTATAAATGACACTTAACACGCTTTATATCCTGCTGGTTTACTTACCTAGCTTCCTCAGTAGACTATAGCATTGCCACAGCACCTACAATGCTCGTTTCTGTTTAACAAATGCCAATGAGGGAAACTTCTGCACCCACATACTTCTTCATTTCCTTACCTCAGGAAACCCAAGAGTGCTCTTCCTTCTGTCTAAGATTCCCTCCACAAATGTCCTAAAAGACATTCTCTCATTTCCCCTGAAACTAGGCTGTATCAATTATTCCACTCTCCTGTGTCTTCATCATTTGGGTCTCCATGGGTTCCTCTTTGCTTCAGCATATTAGTACTCCAGACTTAAATAAAAGCTCTCTTTCAAATCTGTGCCCTGAACCTTTTATCCTCTTTTATTCCTAGCTTTACAATCAAACTTACTGAAAGGATAAACTACACTGTATGTCTTCATTTCTGTCCTCCCAGCATAGTGACTCCTCTAACTACTATAGCATACCTTTGCTAAGGTTATCAGTTGCCTTCAGCTCCATCTCTAATCTGTCTCCATAACCTTCACTTCCACCAAATTGAACTATTGCCATATTATTTCACAGCCTGTGTTCTACACTCTCCACCTCAAGTGCCCTTCTTCCAGCTCATCATGCACAAACTATTACCTAATTCTCTAGACTGTCCTCAATCACGTCATCATCAATCCTGCCCACTCCACCTTTGCCTTACAAAGTTTCTTGCTCTCCCTGGGTCAATCCACCATGTGGTGCTGGATAGAACTACCCACATTGTGTGGCACCAACACTAAGCTCACTAAGGAACAGACTGGTTCTCATCCATCTTTGTATTCCCAATACGTAGCATAGCACCTGGCACTTAAGAATCATTAAAAAATTGTAGTGGGAATTAATTAATGAACAAATGAATCCATAAATTAACAGAAGGCCAAAATAAAACACAATGACCAAAAACTCTATAAAATGTGTTTTGAGATATGAAAAATCACATCAGAAAACTTCTAGTCTTTGGACATTCTTATCTGCTCCAAGAATAGATGGTCAATATGTATACAAATAAAGTACATAGGAAACATTTTCACAAATCAATTAATGACCTCAGATATTAGTTTAAAAATGCTTTTAGGATTCTCAGAAATAGTACTGAACCTTCAAAATAATAAAGCTACTCTATTAATAATTAAAACTCATAACAACAGAAGTTAAAAATGTCAATTTGGGATGAGGCAAAATTGGTTCTATGGTATAAATTAATTCAGATTTCTATCAGATTTTACAAATACACATATATACACTCAGAGAGACACAAATTACTCCTTTATCGTTCTATGGTCTTTTATCATCTGTAATTATAATTCCTCCTTGGGAAAGTACATAAAATATAGATAGGAAAAAACAAATGGCAAGTGTTTTTAAAAAAGAAAATACAAAGACACAATAAAACAGATTAAGGAAAGCAAAGATGGATGTTCATTTATTTGTTTCAAATGCATTTCTTGAGTGCTTACTTTCAGTTGTTTACTGTGCTAGATGGTAAAATACAAATATGCATAAAACAGGCTATAAGACACATAAATATAACAGTGTTTCTGCAGACACCCATTTTACCCCTTGATTACATATTTATATCTAAACTTAAAACTGTTCAGCCAGTTCTTTTAGCAATGGGCAAAGGATGGTGATTATGGTAGAGACTGTTCCAAAATCCATTTTCCTCTTTTTTCTTTAGATACAGAATCTCTGAGTTTTAGCCAGGCATACGGCTGCCTAGGTAAGAGAATACTTCCACAATATCCTCCACCTGCTTTGTAGCATGTGACTAATCCCTGCCAAAAGGTGTGAGAAGCAGTGATGTTTGTAACATATAGTTATGCCATTAAAAGAAAGGATGACATCCTTCCCCTTCTCCTGTCTGCTCCCCCAGGCTGGAATGTGGATGTGATTCTAGGAGCTGACTCTTAAATCTCATCTTAGATCATGAGAGAGAACCTGATATTAAGGATAATAGAGTAGTAAATTAGAAGGAGCCTTTGAAGCCACCATATCACTTCTAAACCATTATTTTAAGTCACTATTATTTTGGAGACTTGTCACAACAGTTGAGCCCGTATCCTTTCTATAAGAGCAACACTGCCAGATTTTTTTAAAGGCTTAAATGAAAACTTCCAAATTTTTAAACCTCAAAGTGAAGTTTATATGAAATTTTAAAACCAGCAAGTGTAGATATTAGAAGAATTCAAGTATCACTGATTCTTTTTAAATAATAAGTAATATATGCATTCATTTTATAATAGAATTTCAGATTTTCAAAAGAGGGAAGTTTTAGTCATTGGTTAGAGTTGTATAGTCCTGGAAAAATTTATAAAACTCATTTTTTCTACTTACAGGGAAAAGTCTTGTGTCTATGAAAGTTCTATGTATACTGAAGTCAGGGGTTCTTTTTATTTTACCTTATTTTATTTTCTCTCTTGGGGACCCACAAAAACTCAGAGAACACTAATTTCTGTTCAATTTTTAATTATATAAAATTTTTAGAAATGGGAATTATATAAGTATGAACTACAGGTAAATGAAATTAGTGTTCAAAAAGGTTTCAAACAAAATGTAGAAGAGTAAGGGTACTGCTATTATTTTTAACTGATGTCAACTAAAGATTCTAACTGCAGAAAATTAATAGAGAAAAAGAGGAGGAGAGACAGACTGAATTTTGTCTGTAAGTGCATTATATGTGGCAACCCCATACCAAGACTTTCCTAGAACAATCCAATTCAAATAATCTGTCCTGTTGACCCTTTAAAGCATATAAAATTTTCAGAAATTCCACTATTTCAGGGTCCAACTTACAAGTCAAGAGGGAATAATAGGTGTATATTACCCCTAGAAGTAATATAAAAGCCTTCAAACCAGAAACTAGTAATAAAAGCAGTGAATATTTAGGCACTTTCTTTCAGTTCCACAAACACAACATGCTCCTTACATTAAAACTTACACATTCTCTCCTTAAGCCAAACTTAGTATATAAACTCACTACTTTCCCCTCGGTGTGGGACATGACTCCCAAGGCTGAGCCTCCTTGGCACCGAGGGATTATTACCAAGTGTCAACTAGCAATGCATTTTGAAAAAGACCAAAACCAAAAGGGGAAAATATTAAATACAAATGAACTTATATGGCTAAGAGATTTCAAAATGAGTTGGGAGGTCATTCGAGAGGTTACACTTACGCACATCTCAGGAGGATCTCACTGACTACCACAGTAAACAGTGCCTCAAGCAGGGGTGCTCCTGAGTGCTCTATAGGCATCTAGATACTACAGGGAGGGCAGACAACCCCAGGAAATTGACACCCCATCAGTAGGCCTTACCTTGGAATATATGATAACCTATCTCCCCAATGTATCAGAGTTAGACTCATTTCCTACACATGGTTCTTCTACCCCTTTTATTTGAACCTATAATTAGCACTGTACTCATCAAATATATATCACAGAGACTTAAATCTTCTGGCTATTCATATGCTGGTCGAGCCCTGACTATCAGCAGAGTTGCAGCAAACACCTACTCTCCAGTTCATCAGATTCACCCAGGACAATTAACAAAAGGATGATAAAGGACAATGCCCAACACACACACACACACACACACACACACACACATAAAACAGAGAGTGTCTACAACTGCAAGCAAGAACAATTCCATCCATCTGCCCCATGGGATCTAAGCCCCCTCTCAACTGAAAGCAGAGTGGGCATCACCATCCCAGAATCCTCAAGACTGAGGAATGAACAAACATAAGGGGGGAATGCAACTATGGACCAAAACAGACTTATTATTATTCTAGTAATGGAAGAATTTGCAACATTAATATAAAGACAGTGGTCAACAGAGGTTCTGAGGGGAGGGAGAGGGAAGAATAGGTGTAACATGGGGCATTTTGGAGACATTGGAATTGTCCTGCATGACATTGCAATGACAGATAAAAGCCATCATACATTTTGTCAAAACCTATAAAATTATGCAGTGCAAAATGTAAACCATAATGTAAACTATACACCATGCTTAGTAGCAATGCTTCAATATGTGTTCATTAATTGTTAATGGGCAAAAGTGTGAGAGGGGGAAGGGGTGTGGCATATGGGAATTCCTTATATTTTCAATGTAACATTTAGGTAATTTAAAGCTTCTTTAAAAATAAAGAAAAAAAGATATCATAAGAAATGGTGAAAAAAGGCATTGCTCCTTGTGTTATTTGGAATGCTCTCTTCCTACCCCACCCCCCACCTATTAGAACTTAACCCCTTTGCCTACTTAACTTATAAAACGTTCTTCACATATTCGCTTAACTATCAATTCTTAAAGAAGAAAGTGACCAAAGTTAAATCCCTTTAGTTTATACTTTCGTAGTCCCACTTAATTTTTTTATTTGCATTTATCAGAGTTATACTCTCTCTTTGTTCATGTGGTTGTTTAATCTTGCTAAAGGAGTTCAATAATTGTGGCAGACACTGTTGGCTGCCTACTGAGCAACAATCCTCTGTTTTCCTTCACAAGAGAATTCCAATTTTGAAGGGTGCTAAAAATATGCCCACCCAGTTAACAAATTCTGATTAGGCTAAGCCAATTATGGCAATCTAATTCTCCTTTGTTAGTAATTGGTTCAAACACAAGCATATGACCCAGTACGGGGCAGTAAGAGGTAAGGAGAAGTTGTTTGGGATACTTCTTGGAAAGATTTTTCTCCATGAAAAGGAAACAGATTATTTAGGGAGAAGTCCCTTTTTATATGGTCTTCCTTGTTTCTGCCTTGGAAATTATCATTCAAGGGTATGATGCTTAGAACTGCTGTAGCAGTCTTGAAAGAATGAGAGGAAGGACAACAGAATCAATCTAAATCCAAAACAGCATTTCTCTAGAGTTCCTGCCAAGTTAGATAGTCAAGTCTGGAATTGTTAGGGCATTTTTACTGGAGTATTTCTGTTCTTTTTAATCCAACATGTTCTAACTGATATTGTCATCACAGAAGTAGTAGGTTAAGAATTACCTACATATTTTGTCTAAAATTTAGGCCTCTATTGCTGTATTTTGATTATAATGATACTACAAATACAAAAGACAATATTACACAGAAAGAAAAAAATGAATTCATGTGTGGTAAAGATAGGTTAGTTACCATAACAAAAAATGAGAAAGTGATACAAATAAAATGTGCCCATTAACTACATGTTTAATTTTTTAAACTGAAAAATATAAGCCAAGAAAACATAGATATTTAAAAATCAAAACAATCATGAGCAAAAAAGTAATAAGAATTCAGCCAACCCCTTTGAAACATCATACAATTACAACTACTTTGACAAATCATGTGGCTTAACAAATATTTTATTAAATATCTGTCCCTTTCATGTGAAAATCAGATTTATCGTTGCTTGGTTAAGGATTGTAACAAAATTAAAACCTGCTTAAAAGTCTTAAAACTTGCCAATATTAAAAGGTAATAAATTGTGTTCAAAAGAGAAGTCTCAATTCATTTAAAAATATTAATACCTGGCAGAACACATTGAGACATAAAAATGATTTAAAGAAAACATGGAGCTAGTATCATATAATAATATATTTGGTGGCCATGTGCCATATTTATTTTTGAACAAATATCTGTTGAACACTTAGGAACTAGACTCTGTTAGGCACTAGAGGTATACATGGTAAGCAAATAGATATGTTCATTGTCCATATGGAGGTAACAATCAAGGAAAGGAAGCCAATGGAGACAGACAGACCAGTGCAAAGCCCCAGGTCTTCCAATTTCTATCCTTTTGACTTTAGAGAAGTTAATTACTACTCTAAGCTTCGGTTTCACTATCAGTATAATGGGGATTATATATTCACCGTTTAAAACTTTTGGGTAAATTAAATGAGATGGCTCTATAAAATGCTTAGGTCAGGCTCTGACACATAGTACAAGTTGACTGAAAGGTAGCTTTTATATAAGCAACAATACTAAATAAAGTTGAGCTATGGTTGTGAGTAGACTAATAATTTTTAGCTAAGTGAATAATAGTATTATATTATAAAAAGAAAATGTATTACTCTGGTTGAGATCTTATTTGGGGTGCAATTTTAACATGGGTGCCAAAATGAAGTAGACAAATGAGAGAATAGCAATAAAAATAAATGAAGAAACTGGATCAGAAATGTTTAAGAGGGAAGGCTAATAGAAAATAATATAATGACCTGATTACACAACATAGAAAGGAAAACGTATTTATCTTTAAAACACAAATAAAACATTCTCCAACTAGGATAATAGTATGATGCACTTGGTAGTACATTGGAGTAAGAATCAGGAGACCTGGATCCTAGTTCAGAAACAAGGCCAAGTCATTTAACCTGTGAGTCCTATTTTGTTAAAGGCAGTGTCTAAAATAATTCAATGCAGCCTCACACAAACTATCCCATGGAGAGGTAAACTATCTATTTTTTTTCCCTGCAATTCCCAAGAATGAAGAAAAAGAGAAAGGAAAAGGGGGAACAGAGGAAAAAGTGTGAGGTGATAAAAATTTACATCTGCGGGACTTGAACATATAGTTGTAGAAAGCTGATAAAATAGATCAATCCTAAGGCCATTTTCAGCTCCCAAGGTCTACAGTTCTTTTCCAGGCTGTATTCATATCTGCCTTCTCTGAATTCCAATATCATTTCCTGTCTGTATGACTTACAGCACATAATCTTATGTTTCCTTTAAAACAACTTGTTTCTTGTGCAGATTTATATCTCCAGAGAGAATGAGGCTTTTAAAGTCAAGACCCTTTATCTATTAAAAATTAATTCAAAATGCTAAAGAAAGCAGCATTAAAAGGAATAGAGAATGACTTCATTTCTTTGACAGTCTGATTTAGCAACTTCAAATCTCAAAGAAAAGCCAAAAACCTAGAAATTAGCTGGAAATAAACACAAATTTTTATAATTTTTCTATACTTTAACACATTGTAGGAACAAAACATATTTGATTTCCCTATTACACATCACTATTTTTAACCAAGTTCTGCCAAAGTGCTTTACCTGTATTTTAACCATTCAGCAGCTACTTCTGTGAGTCACTAGAGACCACCAATAGGAATGCCATAAGATTCTAATCAATGACCTCTTTGTTTCTTCATATCACTTTGGAAGAATGTTTCCAGTGTTTTTGCCTGGTACTTCAAGTCTGGTGTTGTATATACATTTTTCATGTGCTATCTGGGGGATGAGGCAAATTTGGGAGGTAGTAAACATTTACTGCCCCACATGAATTTTTCACAAAAATTTTTTTCTTATATTCCCTGGAAATTTTTACTTCTACTCTAAGTTATAATCAGAAATAGAACAATAGAATTGTGCTTAGCAAGTCAGTCTTAGAAACAACTAATGGTAGGCCCTAAAAGTTTAATTACCAGAGAGATGACCAAAGAAACTAAAAAAAGAGCAATCAAGAGTCAACTAGTATAGAGCCAAAAACTCAATATACCTTAATAGCTTTTGAGGATGTCAATGGGAGATGAGATGATAAAGTAGGATGATCCTCTACACAGTACAGAACCAGCAGGAATTCTTTAGAGGTGCTAGCAGAGACCTAGGTAGTTCTTTAATGTCTAATTATAATGCTTTTTCATAATACAGTTTATTAACTAATATTCATAATGATAGCTACAAGTCATGACATTAATAATTACATCATGCAGTTTATTAACATAAGATAGTATATTATTTAAACCTATGTAAAAATCATTAGTTAAAATTTTTAGGGCTAAAATACGTTTTGTTTATCTAGAGAATGTGTTCATCAACCTTCACATCACTCTACTCAAACACAGGAAGCAACTCAAAATTAAGAAGAGAAAACCATAAATTAGGGTTAAAGAGATTTTGGAGAAAAGATTTGATTTCCAGTCTTAAGTCTATTCCCTGACTCTTCGAAGACCCTAAAAAGATATTTAGGCCTTAAAAAGTCAGTTGGAGTTTTCTTATTTGTAAAATAAGATAATGATACCTGCTCTTCCATACAGCTATTTTGAGAAACAAATAATGGTTGAAGCACAGCAAAATATTATAGTAATGAATTTTACTTGAGAATTTTAGGCTTACTCAATTAAATAGTTAAACTGAATATAAGAACCAATTTTCATAAAAATCCTAAATTCATTCCTTATTTCACTTAAAAAGAACATATCTAGCTGGAGCAATTAAAGCCTATTCTTAGACAAACTTTCAAGACAATTTGGGAGAGTCAGATAGTAAGTGTAGCAGTTAGAGATTATTTATGAATTCCAAAAAGGGATATTAGATTATGTTTGTAAACTGGTCTGTCCCCCTGGGCATGTCCCCGTTTGATTGTATTAGTTCAGAAGTTTCACTTTTACTTGATTAAATTAAAATTAGGGCTTTGATTTGGCCAAGTGAGTAGGACATTGAGTCTCGGACTCAGAGAAAACGACACTGCAGAGGAGAGAGCTGGAGTTTTGATGCTGAAGCCCCAGGAAATATATGCACAGGAGAAGAAAACAGTTCCGCAGAGGCTCTGGGAAGAGAATGAGCCTGATAGCCTACAGTTGCAGCTGAGCCCAGGTGAGAGGCAAGACATCCCAGCCTACAGCTGATATTGGAAGAAGCTGAGACAACAGAGCCTTAAGAGGAAAAGGAAGGCTGGACCCTTGCAGATGTCATCTTGCTCCAACATGTGGCAACAGACTTTGGTGAAGGAAGTAATTTACTCTTTATGGCCTTATGGCTGTAAGCTTCTACCCCAATTAAATACCCTTTATAAATGCCAACAGATTTCTGGTACTTTGCATCAGCACCCCTGTGGCTGACTAACACAGTAAACAACTATACAAATTAGACTATTTCTGATTGAGGTAAGCACCCACCTTGAATAAAATTTAAAGGGGCAATGGGATAGAAAATTCCTGGGCTGGGAAGAAGCTAATTTAAATAAAGTGGTCAAGGATGTAATTTATGAGATGACATTTCAGTTGACACCTGAAGAATGAAAAGAAGCCCACACACAAAGAGCTGGGGGTAGATTCCAAAGGAAAGGAAAAATGCTAAAGCACAAGCTTAGCATATTAAAAAAAAAAAAAAGGCCAATTCATCCAGAAAGTAATGAACAAGAGAAGAAAGGTAAGAGAGGAAGTCAGAGAAGTAGGCAAGGATAGATCACTATTTTAAAAGTTAGGGTAAGGAGTTATGATTTTTAAAGATACAATGATAGATCATCACAGGTTTTTAGGGGAAAAACTGTAATCCAATTTAAACTGCTTAACTCTCCACACTGCACTGTGGAGAATGAACTACAGTGGGACAAATGCCAGAGCAGACAGGATACCTAGCACCCAGATCTTGTTTATAATACCATTCTCTATTAATAGGACCAAGGTTTCCTTTGAGATTTGACTGATTCTAAACTGGGGCAGAAAATAAACAAGATAAACTTGGGCATCTTGTGATCCCAGGAAATAAGGAAACACAAAAACAAACAAACAAACAAACAAACCCTTACATTGATGGGGGTATGACAAACGAACACAAGGGCCAACTGAAAGAGCTACCAATAACCAAATCTGGAACAATTTGAAAAACAAAATAAATAAGATAGCATTGGATTATAATCCAAACTATAAAATAAATTTCCATAAGTATCCATTAGTTCACACTGATGTAAAAACAAACAAACAAACAAACAAACAAAAAAACTGATGGATTAAATGAATAAATGAGGACAAATCTCTCTTGCAAAAGAATTTCAATTAATTTATGTAGATACTCTACCCTCAAGGAGGGAGAATATATTTCCTACTTCTTAAGTGTAGACCATGCATAGTGACTTCCTCCCAAAGAGTACAGTAAGAAAGGGGATGGGGGGAAGAGTAACTCTACAGTAGAAAAACTTAACATATACTATCTCAGTCATGTGACCAAGGTCAATATCAACAGTGATATGATGTGATGAGAATGGCACTTTACTACTGTGATTGTCCATCCACAAATCCACATACCAGTCTAATCATGAGAAAAACATCAAATTCCAATAGGGGATGAGCTTCTGGTCAGCCAAGAGGGCAGTATAGGGCACTCCAGGGTTCTATTCCCCCAGAGAATCATTGAACAACTAGCAAAAACTGGCAGAGACATCTTCCTCAGAGCCTAGGAAAACAGGTTTAGGGTTGTAGCACTTGGACAAGAGCCAAATCAAGAAAATTTCTACAACTCGAAAACAGTGTAAGAAGCTATGATACCGTTGCTGGCCCCTTTCCCAATCCTGCTCAGCATGATGTGGAGCTAACCTGTGTTTTCACTGTGGGTTCCTGGCCCTGTTCCAGAGGGAACAGAGTAATCACTATGCACATACTGGAGTGACTGTATGTTGGTACCAATATATTGGGTGGCAATTAGAAGGGATGAACTGTGGCATGTCAGGCAGGTTCTCGGAGGCTAGATGGAGTTCATGGAAAACCTTGAACATTGACAGCTGAAAATGGCTGGCGCCATTCTGTCCCGAGGCTGCTTGTCATGATAACTTTTACCTCTTCATCTCTGTTTTAAGAACAACCTTGCACACATACACGTTCTGTTCTTTATAAGCATTTATAATCAATGTTCTGATAAACAATGCACAGTGTATTCACAATCAAACCATAAAAGAATAAAGAGTAACCTTGTGATGGTTTTAGATCTAGATCACTACATCCTATGGAATGGAATGAAAAAGAAACTCAGGAAAGAATAAAGAACACATATTTTAGAATCCTAAAAGGGTGTGTTTTCTTTCCATGCTCCTTTGTCTTGCAGGACAAGCCAGAATTCCACTCGTGAATTTCCACAAGTGGTGCCCGAACAGGGACCTGACACAGCAGTGAGGACAAGGAGCATCTTGACCGGTCTCATTCCTGGTAAGGGGAAGCAGGACATTTCATGTCCACAACTCACTGTACTTTCTAAATAATGGAAACTCAGCTTTCTAAGGAACAATCGAAGTTTCTTCAAGTATTGCTTCAGCTTCTTAAGGCTTCAGGAACTAAAGTTGAGGA
>PVKH010002301.1:0-27578 GCA_004027955.1 Chaetophractus vellerosus
ACAGCAAGAGCAAGCAGAAAGGGGGGGGGGATATGTAATCAATAATAAATAAATCTTTAAAAAAATATATATATTCACTTAAAAATAAAATAAAATAAAAATAAAAATTATAGCTATAGATATATTTTGAACAGAACAAAACATAAAATAAAAACCAAGAGAGATATAAAGCACCAGGTTTTTAACATATTACTTCTACTTGCCCCAAAGTGAAAAGTCTGAAGGCATAAAAGCAATGATTTCCCCCATATTGTTATTTATTCATGTTTACTTGTGGGAGAGCTAGAATTCTTCTTTCTCTTGGGAAGGGCCACCATCAGCACAGTAGGACCTGGGTCACAGCAATTCTCCCCTGATGAAAATCTTAACCTCCTCACTCAATCATTCAACAATCACTTACTGAGGACTCGCTCTGTGCAGGCAATCTGCTAGGTAAAGGGTAAGCATTAACCAGTAAGTCATCATCCCTGCTTTCTAGAAGTACCTCAAAAGGGCTGATTTCAACGAAAACCTCAAGACAGATATCAGTTAACTTCCTTTATTCAATAAAGATTTACTGAATGCCAGGCACCAGAAGCTGAAAAAGATGAGGCAATTTCAAAAGGTGAGAGGTCTTTTCAAAATTTACTAAGCATAGGTGCCTCGTTAGCACAGTTGGTAGCACGTCAGTCTCACAAAATTTACTAAGCAATCTGCTCTTTTGGATTATCCAAATCATATGTTCCTCACTAAGAATGCTGACCATAAAGTATTGACTGCAAAGGCTTTTGATGTTAATACCTAACCAAATATTTTGGTAAAAGGCACTGTTTCCTTAATCTTACTTACTCTGAGAGGCCATGGAGATATTGTCCTGGATTGATATATTTTTTTCTATTTTAAGATTCATATTACAGTAATGTGATTGATTTGCCAGCAGACTGGGAAGAGTTGTTTCCTATGTAGATATATTTTAACAGTAGAATGTACAACAAGCCTCAAGATCAAGCATGTGACAAATCCTGTTAAATTTTCTTGCTACCATACAGAATTAGTCAAAGCAGTAAAGGCAACCCTTCATGATGAAAGAGCACCAGGCCAAGTTTTCAGGGTGGCAGGTTTCTGCTTCCCCCTCTCCCTTCCAGGAAAAATAAAAAAGGTAACAATTAGTACACAAGTCGTGAGACAAATATCCCACTGTGCGCTGAGTAGTTTGCCTTGAACTTAATCGAGGAAACCAACCCTTCTAAGGAGAGTTCTATCTCATTATTTTTATCATTATTATTGGTAGTGGTGGTGGTGATAGCAACAACTGCTAGCTTTACAGTTCACAAAATACTTTCAAATATATTATCTCATTCACTGAAAAAAAATCACAAATTTCTCCTTAAATTAATTATGCCTTTAAATGTTAGGCCAGCCTACAACTCAGTAACAAAAGGACGAATAGCCCAATTAAAAAACGGACAAGGTATGGATGGAATAGGTATAGCTCAGTGGTTAAGGGCCTGCTTTGCACATACGAGGTCCCCAGTTCAATCCCAGGTACCTCCCCACCCCAAAAAAAAACAAAAACAACAAAAACAGGGACTTGAATAGACATTTCTTCAAAGTGATTATTTCTTCAATAAGTACATGAAAAGATGCTCAACATGATTAGCCATTAAGGACATGCAAATCAAAACCACAATGAGATACTACTCCATACCCACTAGAATGGCTATTATTTAAAAAACAAAAAATGGAAAATAACATGTGTTGGTGAGGATGTGGAGAAATAGGAACCCTCATGTTCTGTTGGTGGGAATATAAAATTGTGCAGCAACTGTTGAGAACAGTGTGGCAGTTCCTCAAAAAAAGTTAAGTATAGAATTATCATATGACCCGCAATTCCACTTCTAGGTATGTACTCAAAAGAGCTGAGGACCTGAAGAGATATTTGTGCACAGATGATCACAGCGGCATTAGTCACAATTACCAAAAGATGAAAGCAACTCAAGTGTCTATCAACAGATGAATGGATCAACAAAATGCAATATTTATATACCATGGACTATTATTCAGTCATAAAAACGAATGAAGTTCTGATATATGCTACTACATGGATGAATCCTGACAACATCATGTTGAAGAAATAAGTCAGACACAAAAGGACAGATATTGTATGTTTCTTCTTATATGAAATAATTAGAATATGCAGATCCAGAGACAGAATGTAGAGCACAGGTTGGAGTGTGGGGAAGGGATATAGAGTTAATGCATAATGGGTATAGGGTTTCTGTTTGGGGTGATGGAAAATTTTAAGTTATGTATGGTGGTGATGGTAGCACAACATTGTGAATATGATTAATGCCACTGAATTGTATGCCTGAGAGTGGCTGAGATGGGCACTTTATGTTGTTTATATATTACCACAATTTTAAAAAGAGAGAGAGACTAAAAAGACAATGACAACGAAACACAATACGTCCTGGACTGGCTCTAATAATGGCCATTGTACCCAAAAGCACATTATTGGGTCAACTGAAATTTTTTAAAAATTGGAATATAGACTGTAAGCTTTATATCAATGTTAAATTTCTTCATTTGATAACTATACTTAATGTGGTTACAAAGTAAATATCTTTTTTCTTAGGAAATAAATATGGAAGTATTAAGTGTTAAACTACAACCTACTCTCAAATGTTTAGAAAACAGAGAGATACAAAGATATAGATAGATCAATAGGGAATAATCAAAACAAATGTGGCAAAATGTTGAAAGTTGGTAAATCTGAGTATCTAGATAAGGGGTATATTGTAGTTCTCTGTATTCTTTTTGTATTACCTTTGCAACTATCCTGTAAGTTTGAAATTATTCAAAATAAAATTTTTTTAAATATTAAGCCTAATTGATTCAATTTATAAATGTTAAGATAATAGTCTCAGTAAGAATTGGATTTTATAAACCTGTCACCCCAAACCCTTTTCTAAATGCTTTACTCACAATTAAGTGCCTAAGAAATGTTCTGAGGAAGGATCACTTAATGATGAGCAAATTGCCCTAGGAAAACCAACAGACAACACTCAGATTTCAAGTACATTTTTAAGAACTAACGCTAATTGTACATCTATCAAGTGCCAAGCACTGGGTCAGAAATATCCACATAAATCATCTTATTAGCTTCATGAGCCATGCCCAGATACTCTTGGATTCCCAACATTAAATAGTTTTAATACTTGCAATTTTGATCCCACTTAATCCCTAGAAGTCAACTGAAACTCAATCCCTACTAGAACTCAACTCATTCTCAGAATCTTAAGCATTGTTAAATGCTTTTCACTAGGTAATGCTCCAAAGACAACCATGTGCCTGCTTTTGTTTGTTTGTTTGTTTAGGAGGTACTGTGGATTGAACCCAGGACCTCATATATGTGAAGCGTGACCTCAGCCACGGAACAACATCCACTCCACACGTCTGTGTCTGTTTTAAAGTTCCTAGTTCCAGAATAAATATCTTTCACCCCAGTTATGGCACATGGTGATAAAGGCCACAATCTAAAACAAGTATTCTCTTGGCTCACACAAGCTGGAGAATAAACCTAGAATGCTAACAAACACTGAATTTATGCTGGGCAGAAGATATTAGATTTTGACATTCTTCCCAACCTCAAAACTATTTCTAGTCCTCCGAATACAGAAAGCCTTTTCAATCTGAATGATCTCAGAAGACAAGTTTAGCAGACCTAAGACTCCTCACTCACATATTCATCAGAGAACTATGAAAAAAGAAAAAATATCCCAACTAGTATGATCACATTACAATGTTAACAACATATTACTCACCATTGTGCTACAAGAAAGAACTTGCAAGTGGGCAAGGAACTTTCAGGAAGCCAAAGAAACAAACAACACTCTTCCAGTCCTCAAAGCACAAATGCATCCAAATGCCAAAGCAGGTCACACCATCCAGTTTATACCCAGGTATGAATGAGTGGGTGGAGAGGAGGAGGAAAAGGGCATGGAGAGAGGGGAAAGCATTATTGGACAGGTTGCTTGTCAGCTCCAAGACATTTCTTTCTTGGATTCATCAAGAACCATTTTTAACAAAAAAATATTGGGAACTCCACCTATTTTTATAATTTGATTATTAATGCAGTCATAGAGAACATACAATATATGTAAATGGAGGCATAATATAATAATGGTTGCAGACATTCCCTTTGGCATCAGTCAGCTCTACATCTAAATGCTGTCAATTTCTTGCTATGTGACCTTGAGTAAATTATTTAATTTCTCTGTGTCTTAGCAGGGACAGAGTATCTATCTTATAGAATTGTATTAGAGTATTCAATAGAATTAAGAGTATTAAACGAGGTAAGGTATAAAGTATTTAGTATAATGCACAACTTAGAGGAGGTTTTTCTTTTTATTATTTTTTTTAGGATTTTTATTAAATTAATTTTTATTCTCTGAAGAGATTATTGCATCATTTAAGAAGCTGAATTATGTTGATAAATTTTAGAAATATCTTAATTGATCATGATTTATTATTTACTAATCCATTTTGAAATGGTTTGACAATATTTATAATTTCCACAAAAACATAAACTAAACAGATCAGTAGCTTTGGTATTCATGCTATCTTTACTTTTTAAAAAGATCACTGTTATGCTCCTTTAATACAATCGTCTTTGGACCCTTTATTCTCTTCTCCATCCTGAAAAAAAAATCGAGGTTCTTATTACTAAATAGTAAAGTTTTCTTCTCTTTACTCACCAGCCAGGTCAGAAATTATGACAGAAGAGCTACACCAAAGATTAAGATGGGATAAGGGTATAAAGCCAAACATTGGAAGATCCTTACTATTTGGCATCTAGTCATAAAAACCAGGAATAGTCTTGGCAGATGAGATTAAGTAACAGTGCCAGGCCCTTATTGTAGATGCAGAATAAATGTTAGATGAGTTAGAAACATACTATTTTGAATCCTTGGGTATCTGTTACCAAAAAGCCTGGTAAAAAAGAAAAAAAGAAAAAAGAAAAGGAAGGGGGGTGAAAATGAGTCACATCTTAAATATTCCTGTCAATATATTTAAATAATAAAGGAATTTTAGAAGTCTAGTCAACCCTCGAAAAACCTCCCATTAGTAAAAATATTCTTGATTCACATTATTTAATTTCCTTTTTTAGTTAATAAGATCTACGTATGTAAATAGTTTTTAACTGCTGACAGGTTAAATAAGCCTGAAAGATCTGAGTACAAAACTTTCCTCCTCCCTTTACTTCAAAAAGATTAATGGAACCTTTGAGGCTCCTTCAACTACTACTCGCAACCAAGACAGCCTACCCACATGCTATTTCATCTTCAAAATTGGGGATCAGAGAGAATATACGATTAAGTCCAAAATCTGAAGGAATCTTATTCTTTGAATATGAAGAGTGAACCACAGAAGACAGCTCTAAGGAACCCAGACCACTGCTGCATTATAAACCTGATAGACAGGGAAGCGGATGTGGCTCAAGTCGTTGGGCATCCATCTGCCATATGGAAAGACCCGGGTTTGATCCCCGGGACCTCCTGGTAAAAAAAAAAAGAAAAGAAAAAGAAAAAAGAAGGTGAGCAGGTGAGCCACATGCCCACCAAGCCACGTAGTAAGATGATGATACAACAAAAGACAGACGCAGGGGAGAGCCAAGGCGAGATGCGCCAGAAACCAGGAACTGAGGTGGCACAAGTGACAAGGTACCTCTCTCCCACATTGGAGGTCCCTAGGATCAAATCCCGGTGAAGCCTGGAGGAGAAAAATGAGAAGAGAAGGCAAGAAACAGACACAGAAGATCACCCAGCAGATGGAAACAGACAGCAAGTAGGTGGCGGGGGGGATGGGGATGACTCCAAAAAGAAAAAATAAAATAAAGTAAATTTTAAAAAAACAACACACCTGATAGAAGTATACAAATTAAGTATCTAAATATAAGGAAAAACTATGCAGAACTGAAACACAGTCTGTGGTTAAACCTCATCATAATGTGGTCTTCAATTTCCCATTTCACTTCCTAGGCATCAGCTCTGTGTTTTTAACCATTTGATCCACCTCCTCTTAAGCAATATGATATAATACAAAGGGCACTGAAGAACATTCAAAAGAATGGGCTCTATATCACATTCTACTACTTACTAAACATACAAACTTAAACCAGCCACTTAAACCCTCTATTTGCAGTGTAAACTGAGAATGTTGGGCTAGACTTAAACTTAGTGCTTTTCAAACCAATCCACAAAGGCATGCCATTTGGAATTGATGTATCAGAAATCCAAACCCAATTCCACTACTGCTATAATCCAGACTGAAAACGTGTGCATTGCTTTTTTTTTTTTTAATTTTTATTTATTTATATATCCCCCCTCCCCCCCCCCCCCCCCCCCCCCGCTGCTTGTGCTTGCTGTGTTCATCTTGCTTTTGCGTTTTTCTGTGTCTTCTTGTCTCCCCCTGGTGCAGCATCCTGCTGAGTCAGCTCACCGCGTGCAGCGGCTTGCCTTCTCAAGGAGGCCCGGGGAACTGAACCCGGGCCTCCCATGTGGTAAACAGCCCTACCAATTGAGCCACAGCTGGTTCCCTTGTGCATTGTTCTTATCTACTCCTTTCCCACAGGAACCAGTTACTAAATTCTGTTTATTTTTCCTCAACTAACTCAAATCTCTCTCTTTTCTCCTTTACCATCACCCTGCTAGACTCCTTTCCCTGGACCAGGGTAATAGACTTCTAACTGGTCTCTCTTGCCCCATTTTACACCACACTGCTGAATCAATTTACACATACAATTCCCTGCTAGTAGATTTTTCACTGTCAGGATATAGACCAAACTCCTTAGCCTGAGATTTAAAGCCCTCTCCAATTTATCTAACTCTCCAACTATATTAATCTCATTGTTCTCCCAGGTGAAACACTCTGCTATAAACTATAGTAGAGTAACTTGGGCTCAGCTCACTGTTATCCTGCCTTGAATGTTTCTCCTGTCTTCTCTCTTCTCCAAGGCCTAGATTACCTTAAAGGCTCCATAAAAGTCTCCTATATATACTTCCTCTAAACTTACATGTAACTCTATTTTATTGACCTGGCTCTTAGTACCCATTATTTTGTATTACTCTTTATCTTTTTATGTAAATATTTGGTCTTCACAAGTAATTACTAAGTGTCTTGATGACTTATAACTCTTTATATACCTGGGGTCTAACTTGTCAGAGCAGATATCCAATAAAATATTTGTTGTGATGGTAACTACTACTTTGGACAAATCATTAAAATTTTATGGGTCTTATTTGTCATACCCAGAATATGATGACAATACACAAATTTCCTTCCAACTCTAAAATGTTGTATGATGGTATACATACTGCTACACAGCCTGTATTTGTTTTTCATCTTTCTTTTTTCCTATATATATTTATTTATAGGTAAATTCCCAAGGGGCCAATTCTCCTATAGTTTAGTTTATATATTGGGTAACACTTCCTTGGTATCTCCTTATAGCATCTTGCCCAATTTCTTTTTTTTTTTTTTTAATTAATTTTTTATTTATTTTTTATATATCTATATACATTTTTAGGATACATTGATTACACAAATGTTACACCCAATTTCTAATATACAGCAGATGTTCAGAAGAAAGGAATTTATAGTCTCAACAAGGCAGCAAGCATCAGAGGAAATATGCATATCATTTTTTTTTTTAAAGATTGATTTATTTTATTACAAATCTCCCCTTCCCCCCGCTGCGGCGACGCACCGAGAGTGGACACTGCGCAGGCGCGGCTTTTCCTGCTTGTGGGCGGTCTCTGCGTCCGTTCACGGCCGGCTTTCAGTTCGCGGGTGGCTGGCTGCGCTCCATCCGCGGGCGACCTGCCCTGCCCATGGCGGCTCTTGCCATGTCCGTGGCAGCTTCTTGCCCTGCCCACGGTGGCTCCGGCCCGCCCATGGCGGCTTGCCATTCTCAAGGCGGTCTGCCCGCTAGGAGAGGTCCCCGGGAATCGAACCCGGGGCCTCCCATGTGGTATGCCGGCGCCCTATCCACTGGGCTATTGAGCCGGCCCCCATATATAATTTTTAAAAATATTTATTTTCATAATGAACTAGTACAGGGGTTCTTGACCCCTTAACTAGTTCAGGGGGTCCATGAGCTTGAATTGAAAAAAATGAACTTATTTTTTCTGACCTCTAATTGAAATATAGCATTTCCTTCACTTATGAATGTATGCAATAAATAAATTACAGTAGTATTCATTTCACCTGATTGGCAAGGGGATCCATGGAACAAAATAGGTTAAGAACCCCTGAACTAGTATATTACAAAAAATTACAAAGATGAGGTGAGAAATAAGGAATTTAATGTTGTTAAAATGAGAGGTTACCTTGTGCCAAAGAGCCAGGAATTTATTTTAGGCAACCAAAGAAGCTAGTATGAAGCAAATCTGAAGTCTAACTCTCAAATTCTATTTTCAGAGTTCTGAAAAGAGATACGCAAAGTCTCTATCCCTCGTCAGTAAACAAGATGGAGCAAGGCTTCTCATATTAGAGATTCTTGTTCCTAGTACCGACAGAAAATTTTAAAAAAATGAACAGCCAGGGAGCTCCAGTTCAAAGGAGAGCCCCCTCCCCCCAAAAAAAGCTCACAAAGGAATGCATAAAAGCAAAACAATTTTATAACAGATGAAAACTTGCTATCTAAAATATATTTTTGGGGGCTGGCTGGATAGCCCAGTGGATAGGGCACCGGCATACCACATGGGAGGCCCCGGGTTCGGTTCCCGGGGACCTCTCCTAGTGGGCAGACCACCTTGAGAATGGCAAGCCGCCATGGGCGGGCCAGAGCCGCCGTGGGCAGGGCAAAAAGCTGCCACGGACAGGCAAAAGCCGCCACGGGCAGGGCAGGTCGCCCGCGAATGGAGCGCAGCCAGCCACCCGCGAACTGAAAGCCAGCCGTGAATGGAAGCAGAAGCCGCCCACAAGTGGGGAAAGCCGCGCCTGCGCAGTGACCAGTCTCAGCGCGTTGCTGCAGCGGGGGGGAAGGGGAGATATGTAATAAAATAAATAAATCTTTAAAAAAAAATATATATATATATATATATATATATATTTGTAAGCAGCATTGTATTTTCCTGTTCTTTTGCTTCATTTACTCATATGGGACTATCTTTTTGTAAATATCAATTAGGACTTACTAATACTAAAGCTTCAGAGGAATTCTCTTCTCCCTTTCCTTTGATGTCAGTTATTAATGATTTTTAAAAAAGGCACTAATAGACCAACTCGGGGCCGGCTCAATAGCCCAGTGGATAGGGCACCGGCATACCACATGGGAGGCCCCGGGTTCGGTTCCCGGGGACCTCTCCTAGCGGGCAGACCGCCTTGAGAATGGCAAGCCGCCATGGGAGGGCCAGAGCCGCCGTGGGCAGGGCAAAAAGCTGCCACGGACAGGGCAAAAGCCGCCACGGGCAGGGCAGGTCGCCCGCAAATGGGGCGCAGCCAGCCACCCACGAACTGAAAGCCGGCCATGAATGGAAAGCAGAAGCCGCCCACAAGTGGGGAAAGCCACGCCTGCGCAGTGACCAGTCTCAGCGCGTCACTGCAGCGGTGGGGAAGGGGAGATATGTAATAAAATAAATAAATCTTTAAAAAAAAAAAATAGACCAACTCATTGAAAATGACCCTGACTTTTCAAAGAAGAACGATTTTAGAACACAAAACTGATAGTCAAAGCTACATTCTATATATAAAAACTTTTGATATGGTTAAGATACAAGGTTTATAAAGAATTCCAAGTCGGGTTTTGACGAATGAGCATAGAACCTCTTTAAATGTTTTTACCTATCCATTTTTTTCCACCCCTGTTCCTCAATTCTATCCTACAATACCTGTTAACTCCTGCTATCGACGCTGTTTATTACTTTTCCCGACTTTGCTTCACGTACATATATGTGCGTGCACACACACATACACAACCACAGGGTAACAGTCTGGTGCTAGGAGCTAGGGCTCTTGTCCTCTTCCCTGTCATGGTTCATATAAAGTCATGAAGTCAAATTACTCTTCCATGGTTTCCCAACCACCAGATCTTCCTTATCAAGATTAGAGAGGAGACATAGAGGTGGCAGGAAAGGTGGGGGGTGGGAGGGAGTCATTTACTTATAGGAATTGTATGCTCATTAAAGCCAACTCAATCAATCATATGTAGATATTTACAGCAAAAGTTTTCATCTCAGGCTTATTTCCCAGAGCCTACAACCCTCACACATCCCCCCACAACCTTCCTAAGTATATTAAATATCTGCTCAGAAATAAAAGACTTGATCATAAATTTGAGCTAAAGACAACTGCAAAAGAAAATCTGTTGCAAATTAAAGTTCAGAAATGCATTTTACAAGTATAAAGGGACTTGGGATAATCCACCTCAAAAAGATCCATGATATTGTTTCTAAGAACCCCAAGAGGAAATCAAGACCTAATATATTAGGTTAAACCATATGAAATTGCCAATATTTTACTTTTTTTTACCTAGAAAATGGCAATTTCAGATAGTTCAACATAATATTTAATTTCTTCCTTAGCTTCTGTGAGGCCAAACCAATGCTAGAACTGGGGCTATACAATCCAGAACTTAAAACTTCAAAAAATTATGCTGAGATGCAATCTGGCCACATCAATGAAAAATGAAAGTAGAGTTAAAAGTGTATGTATGTATGCATGTATGTGTGTGTGTGTGTGTATATATATATATATATATGATGAGGTTTCCCTCCTTAGGGGCCAAGGTATTCCTGGTCCTTGGCTGTGTTTATTAAATGAACAGACAGCTGCTTTTTCTCAACACCAATATTCCATCTCCAGCGAAGGTGTCAAGACGTTGATGACAACAGCAGAACTGGATAGCTACTGAAATGAGTCTGGCCCCAGGAGCACACTGCCTCAAAAATCAGCCAGATCAATTCCCAGGAGCTTCCCCACGCTATATCACCTATCAACTCCTCATTTCATTTCCCAACAAATGCTTGCTCCCACCTCCTACAGAAAGTTAGTTCTAACTGCTGTCACCATTTAGATACACTTTTATATAATTTCAGTGCTGAATATTTTTTACAAGTTTTATTTTTCATGAGGCCACTCCAATATTCATAATTAAGCTGACAGTTCACCAACATAAAGATTGTCTTCTTTATTTTTTATTCATTTATTTAACATTTAGTCCCTTAATAATTACCAAATTCCTTTTATGTATAAGTTCTCATAGCAAGCCCCATAAGGGATTAAGGGATACAAAGATAAAAGAGACTAAATTATCCACTTTCAAGGAGCTTACAGTATAGGAGGGAGGCAAATAAACAAAAATACAAGAATATATAACTACCACATGACAAGTACCACATCACAAGGAGGATTCAGAAGTGGGGAAAAATGATAGCCTGCTGGATTAAAAAAAAATCAGGGAAGTTTTCATAAAACTGCTGGTTTAAACTGGGATTTTAAGGATCAGTAGGATTTTTTTTAAACAGGGAACATGGAGAGGGCTACAGAGTAAACATATTTAAAGATTAGGTGATTGAATGAATTACAGCTACATGTGTACACATCTGAAGAACAATATTGAGGGGAAAAGTTCCAAAGGATAAGTACAGTACAATACTTTTTATGTAAAATTTCAAAACAAAACTATATGCTCTTTGCATAAATATGTTTTTTAAAAAGGATAAAATACGAAATAGAATGTTACGTATCAATTCAGGCCAGTGGTCACTTCCCTAGAAAGAGGAAGGGGGAAGAATTGCAGGGTAGGACTTTAGTTATCTATATTTTATATCTTAAAGAGAAAGATATCGATAACAAACATGACAAAATGTTAATATCCATTACATTTGGGTATGGGTTCAAAATTATCTGTGCAAGTTTTCCCTAAACTTTTCTAAGTCTGAGAAATATCTCATTATTTAAAAAATTTTAAATGAAGACATCAACTAAATTCTCCACTGGTAGAATAGTGGAGTCATTAACACAACATAATAGGAGTACAATGGTTCCCCTAATCTTTAGGGAAATACTTGATTAGTTCAGTTTTAAACTGAAGAGAATCCTTCAGATCCCTCACTCAGAGTGCACAAAAGACACTTAAAAGGTGGGGGTAGCCAACCCTGGCCCATGGCTTTACCAGATGAGGTCCTGACACCTCAAAAAAAAAAAAAAAAAAAAGGAGGTGAGGTGGGGGCTGATGAAAACTGACAAGAAGGAAGTTTTTATTGCCACCCCAAATCAGATATCTGAGGGGAGTGAGAACCACTTTCCCACATAATTTAAATGCTAGTTATAAACAAGTTATCTCCCCAAAAACAAAGCCAAGGAAACTTCCAGTTACACAGGCATTCAGATAAGGACCCATTGTGAGTAGCTATTCTGTGACTCTTTTCTTCCCTCCCCTCTCCCAAACACTCAAAAACAAAAACAAAATGTACCCTTGCCCACTTGAGAAAGAATTAAGAATTGGCAGCTTTGCTGAAATAGACCGCTTCCAAACCAAGGCCGTTCTATGCTGAAGATGTTGATAGGGCCCAGAGAATCGAGTAAAGAAATCATAACTCAGTGAAGTTTTGAGGAAGGCATATCAATAGAGGGTATCCATCCTTCCACATTCCCTGTGTCCCAACTCTCCCCAGGTGAATCTAAAAACCTATAAAATGTACTCTCTCCTATCCACAGGGATCTGTTCTTCTCCAGCAAAAATGACTAAAACACAAAATCCAAACTCTCACTTAGCTCTTCAAAACCAATTTCTCTTCACACACACACACACACACACACACACACACACACACACACACACAAAACTCAATGAAGTTAAAAACACAAGGAAGAAAGATTTAGAATCCAAACATAATGAAAAATCTTGGTTTTTTGGATGTTTCTGTCAATGCCCTGTTTATCACAGTCATTTCTTTTAACGAAAGTTTTATTTGTACATCTTAAAACTAAGTCTAAAAGAAAACAGCTTGAAAGGATCTTGGCAGAAGAGATAAATACATCTACACATTGAATAAAACAAATACCTTGACATTCTACATCTGAATCATCACAGATGAGGAACCCTAACATCCTATTCACACAATCCAGGGTACCCAACTCCCCCAGGCCAAAAAGAGATCCCTTCCCCATTGTACCTTCAGACAGCCTTTCCTCAGTCACTGTTCATTCTGGACTGGTAGAAAGTAGAATGGAATGACAGAAGTATCTTCTAGCACAATATAATGTTGTAATGAAACAAACACTAGAACAGGACGTGGGAGGAATAAAGCTGTGAACATTTATCAATTACCTACTTCAATGACAGCCACTGAAGACTGAATTACAAAGCCATCACTAAACTACTTCTGTGATCCTGAATAAACCTCAGGCATTTTGTCTAAAAGTGAATGAGGGAGACTAAGAAACTGTAACAGTCCCTCCAGTTTCTAATTCCACGACACTACAAACAAGATCACTCTCAATAACAAATGTGTTAAGGTTAAGCATAATGAAGTTAAAAGCCTTTTGCTTTGTCCCTCTCCAATCTACCCTATATATCACTAACATGGTAATATTTCTAAACTGTGGAAGATTTTATCACCCAATGCTTAAAACCTGTCAATGGCTCATCATTTAGTGCAGTACAAGATACAGTTATCCATGATTCGGCCTTGCCTACTTCTCCATCTGCATCCCTGCCCCTCCAACCCTGCCCCCCAGCCATAATAATTCCTCAAAAGTTACCTGTAGAAGTCTGGCTGTTTCTTTCCTTTAAGCTTTTGTTCATGCTGTTTCCTCAGCCTGGGGTGTACTTCTCCAAAACCCTCGTCTATAGGGTACACCCTTAGCTCATCTTTCAAGACTCAGATTAAATGTCATCTCCACTGGGAGGCACTTTCTAACCTCTGCATGCCCAAAGCAGAATTGACCTTTGGGCCAATTCTTTCCTCCCTACATACTTCTATCATAGCATGTATCACACTTCATTCTATCTATTTATTTACACATCCGCCTCCTCCCACTAGATTCATAAGCTCCTGTGGGTAGAGAACTTCTTTGCCTCATGTTTCCTCAATGCCTAGGACAGTGCTTACAAGACAGGAAACATTCAACAGATATTTAAATGGGGGTGGGGGGGCAGTACAGAAGAGAGAGATGAGGGAAAGGAGGAGGAGGCCTGAAGAGTGGGGAATATAGAGGGTTCAAGTTTATTAGTACCATTATCTTTGGCATTTTGCTCTTTCCCTAAATTCTAGTCCTAAGAGAACTTACACATTCCCTTGGCTACAGCTACATCTATGCCCATGAGCTGCAAAACTGCATTTCCAAACTCATTAACCCCCACTCCAACCCTAGCTTTAGGCTCATATCTCCAACAAGTGGAAGAGCTTTCACTTGGACATTTCCTTGCCACTTTAAATCCAACACATTCCAAATCGAACACATAATACAACATAAGGAACCCTTCCTAACTTCTTTATCTTAGTCAATGTCTAGGATACTCAGGCATAAAATGTCATAGTCATACTTGATTCATTATGCTCCTTCATCTTCCACATCTAATCCTTACTAAATTCTATTTTTCCTTCACTATACATATTTTTTTTACTTTTTCTTCTCCTTAGACCAACCTCCACAACTCTAGCTCAAGCCTCATCACCTCACACACCTTGGTGCCAATTTCCCTTCCCTCCAAGCTGATCTGTGTCGTACTGCCATCCTGTTACTCTCCTAATAAAAAATCTTCACTGGTTCCCTATTTTCTGTTACTTAAAACCTAAACTTATAAGCCTGGCTTTTAAGACTCATAAAACATAGCTCCAAACCCACCTATCCAACTTCGTTTTACTACTTCTCACTGCTTCCCAGGTCTATCTCATCACTGCCCCAAGAACATCCCAGGTACATTCCTATTTCTGGGCTTTTTGCTTGATCCCTTTTAGCTTCAAAATGAAATGATTTTTTATTGTTCTCTTCATCTAATGTGCCAGCCCATCTCCCTTGTACCTAATAAAACTATATTTTTTAAGATCTGGAATAAATTACAATTCCTCTGTGACATCATTCATAACTACTTGAGTACTCTTCTCCCAAAATACCTAAGGTATATCGTCTCTGACAGTATATGCAACTGACAATATACTTTCTTATTTTTTAATTTTGTCTGGCATAATAATAGAGGCTCAGAAAATGTTCATTCCTTCCTATTCCTCTCACTCCCAACAGGACTGTAAGCTTTGTGTAAGGCCAAGTTTGTCATTTTTCTTAATCTTCTATCACACCTAGCATAGACCTAAATTCATAGTGTATCACTAAACTTAATAGTTTAGTAATTTCTCCTATCCAAAACTATTTCTTAGAGGAAAAAGAGGGATAGGGATAAGTCATAATCCTAAAAAAAAAAAAAAAAAAAGTTGAAAATAATCCTGAATTAAGTTTTGTATAAAATAAGATTCCTGTCTCTTCCACCTCTTGATTTCCAGCTCAGAAAGACAACAATCTCTAGGCTCAAGAGGTAAATAATAATCCTGTGCTGACATCACAAGCACATAGCTTTGGTAATGATTATGAGCAGATGGGGGAGGGGAGCAGGGAAGAAGGAAAGCAAAAACTCCAGTGTGACATGTCAACTGAAAAAAAAAAGGATGAACAGTTGTGTGATTCCGTTTACTTTTTAAACTTAGACAATTCTCCCCATGTCCCTCCCCCCCCCCCTTTTTTTTCAAGTTCGCCATATTTTCAAACAAATCTCCTTCAGGAAGAAAAACTATGACAGAATTTTCAGTGGAGCTGATATCTGGAAGAGCTTCTACAAAGCCTAAGTCCTTTCAGAAAGCTAGCTGAATCTTCGACAATGCAACATAATGCGGTGGGATTCCTCCTGATATTGTGAGTGAAGACTCGTTCTGGCCCTCTCAAACACTCTTAGATGTAAGATAGACTGCCTCATTCCACACTGGACCCACAGAGATTGTGAAAGAAATTCATCTTCACTAACATACCCAGGATAGTCTTCTTAATTATCCACAAATGGATTATTATTTTTTTTTTGGGGGGGTGGATTTCTGGGGCAAAATTTTCCATGCAAGATTGACTGTTTAGTGCCATTCAGTATACTCTCCTTACCATCACATAATACAAGCTTTGGAAGGCAATTAAAAATTAAAAAAAAAAAAAAACTAAAATAAATCTGGTAAAAAAATAAATTATAATACATTTCCAAACCAAGAAATTTCTATATTAAGCTCCCTGCATTAAACATAGGTAATTTGAGAGTTAAATGCACTTGAAACATGATGCTGACCTTACCATAAGCACTTGAGGAGACTCCAGCTATAATCTTAAGATTTCCCCACAGGCTGGTGCACTGTGAAACAGGCACAAGCAGAATTTAGCATAATGAGTAAGACTGCTTGAATACATAAACTTCTACAAGAAATCTTATGGCTCCTGACTGTATCTCTTTAGACCATCATGGTTCAGAAAAGCAGCTGAAAGGTCATCATGTACCGGTGCCTGCCTAACTCCTTGTTCCTGAGTTCCTGGACCAGAGGGCTCAGTACTTCTCATTAAATCCATCCTTTGTTCAAGGACCTACAATGACTCTATTGACCTTTCTATCAACATCCAACAGAGTCTGGCCTCCGAGTCCTCTCCACCAACCATAACTCTTGCCTGCTCTACCCATGACTTGACCAACCCACATTCTCTCCAGTCACACTTTATTCCCCCACAAGTACAACTTGGTCATTCATACCATCATTGTATACTGTATATTCTATACTTTCTGCCTGGAAGATCCTTCCTTTTATTTCTAACACAGAATGACTATTATGTGCCCTCTACAACTTCATTTATTTGAATGCGCACTCTTATTTTATAGTTAAGGATAGAGAAGTAATTTGTCTAAGATTATATGGTAAAAGGTAGAACCAAGATTTGAAGCAAAGTTCATCTAACTTCATAGCCCGTGCCTTTTTATAACTAATCCATAGCCTTCCAAATCCATTTCAAAATTTACTATTGCAGAAATCTTCCCTAACTTATCTCATTGATTCTTAACTTTGTTACTTCAAGTTTTCTCGGCTCTTACATACTCCATTTGTAGCACATTAAACTTGGTTTTCTTTATATGCTGTTTCCTAAATGTTAAAGTATAATAATCTGCCTTCCCATTTATATCATATACCCATCCCCACCCTCAACAGCAAAAACACCTGTCTTTACATTGTTTATATCTCCCCAAAGCCTGTCCTTGTAGCCTGGTGGCTGCTTTTTCCACAGGAGTGTTCAATCATTATTCAGCAATGACCTCTTAATTTTAAAAATATAATAATAAAATCCCTTCTTCTATCATATTAAAAAATCTACTGAAATCAGGCATTCACAATAAAACTGCCCTACATCTGCATTCCAGTTATAAAAATTTTTAATTTGTTGGGGCTGTTGGAAGGGTTCCACAGTCTGCTATTCTAGATATTCATAGGAAAGATAGTATTGAGGTTACATTGCAAAGCACTGTTTCAGGATTTTCCCTTTGGTGGAATGAGTGTTTGGGGAAAGGGTCCCTTAGAATGACCTCTGACAGCTTCCTTAGCATGCTTAAGATATCCAGGGGCTCCCAACATAAAAACTGGCACTCAGTGCCCCCATAACAATCTACAAATTTATCTGTAATACTGAATTATTCCATCATAATTCCTTTGGCTAATGAAACGCATGCTTAATCTCAAAATTCCAAACAAAGCCTTCTAAGAATTGGGAATAGTAGTGGGTTATGGGACTACCCCTCACGTATTCCTAGGTTTATTCAACACCTTCAATCCCCACCCCGTGAAATATTATATGCAGTTCAACCAGGGGAAGTTGCTAGATAAAGATATAAATAGAATGAGAATATTGGCACCAACCAACTCAGAAAAATTAAAGCAATTACTGATAGTCAACAGACTGGGGGGGAGGGTGATGTGTGATTTTTTAAAATTAGATTTTCTCTCCAAATTAAATCTGTTTTGCAATAGAAGTCTCAAAGGAAAAAGATTAAGGAAATAAAGCTTTAGGGAAAGTTCCAAGCTGTTGGTGACATATCACCACCCAAAGTCCAACTGAAAATTAGCATTTGATACTGGTCACTCTGCCTCACACAAGTAGCAGGCAGTCCTTTCTTTGGCAAAGGTTTATATTTTTTTCTGAGAGAGTCTTTGGTATTTAATGAAAAGCATAAATCATATCAGGAAAAAAAAATTTAGCCACAGTTTGGGAACTGTGTTCTTCCATCTTTCCTTCCTGCTTGAATGCATAATGTCCAAAATGGATATCTGTTCCATTGTAAATTATTCATGTTAATGGATAATTATTGGCAGAAAGGTGCTGATAATCCAAAATGAGGTAGGGGCCGAAAAATAATATCTTTTGGTTTTGGAATATATGTGTTCAGCTTATTTACCTTCTCAATTATTCCTAGCATGAGCTAATATTTGTACTCATTGTCAATCTTTAAGTACATAGTAACTACCCTGCAGTCTTCTTCCCTCCACCTCATCAGGAATGCAAACTCATTTACTAGGAAGGAAAATACTCTAAATGTTTTTTAAAAGTTAAATGGTATAGAAAATGTTTTTAAAAGACTTAGGGAGCAGCTAACTTTATCACCACCTCTTCTTTCTACTTTGTCCTTTCCTACTTTTGGGATAGGCTATGAAAAACAGAGGAATCCAGACTCCTCACAGATCTTCAAAATAAGCAGTATGGCAAACCGAAGACTGAAAAATAACTAGCTTTTGACTTTCTAAATAAAGCATCTTACATTTTACTTACAAAAAGGAAAATAAAAGTCCTATTAATTCTTGGCTTTACATTCATGAAAAGAAAACTCCCTGAAGAGTTTGGGGGGAACCTCTTACATAAAATTAATCACCAGCCAGCTTCTTTCAACTTTATTTTTATACCTGTATTGTGCCCTGTACAGCTAGCTAGATTAAACAGACTGACTAGCCGGAAGGGGGAGGGAGGAGGGAGGGAGGGAGACAGCGAGAGAGGCAAGAGAGCCTCAGAGCGCTGGTCCTCGCGAACCGACAAGCTAAAAATACGTCGGCCCAGTAAACAAATCCCGTTCCATCCCACTAGAGCCACACCGTTAACCTAGTAATTACGAGAAGAGGAGTGAGATCACGCAGCCCCCGGCTTACTCATCACGAGCATCTAAAGTTTCCATCGGCTCATGGCAACTTTTCTTTTTTCTAAAGTTCATAAGCCTGCTCTAAAATCACAAACACACTCACACGTCTCTTTTTCGCTCCCTTCCTCCATACTGGACGCACATCATTTTAGTTATCAATAGGGGAGTACAGGCTTGTTTTGTTTCATTTTACTTTCACATGAGACTTTAAAATGAACTTTATCCTACTCGAGGCGAAGTAGCCTGCACTCTTAACAAGCCTTCCACCCTAAAACTCTACCATTCGTTCCCGAGAGTATAGCTGACAAGGGAGGACGTTCCAAACTGTCCAGCACAGTTTGGAGAGAGCGGCCAGGAATGAGGGAGAGGGGCTAGGAACGTGGGACGCCACTGAAAGGGAGGAGTAAAGGGGGAAAGGTGGGGTCGAAGCAAGGAGTCGGGGCGAGAAGGAAGGGGGGGCTGAAGGGGGGTGGCTCCAGGTGAAATATAATCAGAAAGGAAAAAGGAGACAGTGGAGATACAGGGTCGGAGTCTAGGAGGTTGAAGAGGCGGGAGTAGACAGGGGGAGGAGGTCAGGGCGGGGGGCTCCGTTACCCTCACAGCTCCCGGGGCAAGGCCCTAGGCCGGGGCGGAGCGCGCGGCCCGGCCACCTCTCCTCATTCCTCAGCAGTGACCCCGGGGTCCAGTCGGCCCCTCCCCCGACGTCGATGGAGGCGGAGGCGGAGGCGGAGGCGGAGGCGGTGGCGGGGTCCGCGGCCGCGGCTACTGTTCCGCACAGGATCAGGAGCTGGAGGCAGACGGGACTGATCCGGACAGGCCTTCCCCAGCGGCTTTTTCCCTGCTCCACCCGGATCACCACTCCGACTCCGGCGGCTGGTTCAGGATCGGTGGATTTCGGCCGTCCGGCCGGAAACAAGAGCCAGTTTCCGGCCGGAGCGGGTTGGTGGTGACACCCAAGCGGGCCCACCCCGCCCCGGGCCTCCTCCCGCCCCTCCCCGCCCCGCCCCGCCCCAGAGCAGCCCCGCCTTTAGCGCCACTCCCCCGGCTGCGGGGGCCAGTTTGGCGCTTGCCGGGTGCGTGACCCGGTGTTATCCTGCCCCGCGTTCCTAAATCCCCTAGTCTGGAGGGTTCTTGAACCAGAGCTCGAAGAGTACAGAGTGGACTCTTGAGACTTTGAGTTAGAGTCGGTAGGCTACAGCCCTTTGGAAAGAAGTAAAAAGGGGGCGGGATAGTTCTAGAAAGGTGAAAGGGATAAAAACGCTTTAGAACGAGAAGACTGAAATTTTAGTTCTTCTACGCAGCCATTCTGGACTGACCAGAGGGAAATTAACAACGCTTCTTCCAGACCAATCTCCACCCAGTTATACACTTCCCTTGTTCCTTCATTCTTGAAGTGAACATACCCTTACGTATTATAAACAATATTTATTTACTTGCATGAAGATATCATTGACACATCTGCCTTAGACTGTTAGCACAACCAAAAAAAAAAAGTTTCGTAGCTTTTTTCTCTAATGTGTTGTACAGCATTACAGCATAATTCAATTCAACAAATAATTGAGTCCCTGCTATCTGCAAGGCACCGTGTTCAGTGGTATCCAGGATACAGAAATGAACAAGACATAATCCCAGGCATCTAGGATCTTACAATTTAGTAAAATACATAAAACTATCATAAAAGGTATAATTCACAGATTTGCTATGTGGATTACAGTGTGCTATGGCTATGAGAGCATAAATAGCCATGCCTGGCGCATAATAGGCCTTCAATATTTGTTGAATGAATGAATGAATGAATATTAGGAGAATGTGGAATGTTTCAAGTAGGAAGAGCCATTTAATAAATGCTACTTTAAAACAAGCACAAAATGGAGCCAGTCCCTGTTATAATTTCACCAAATAAATTCTAAATTTTAATTCAGATTCCTAATATTGTGGCACCTGATCTGCATACTCAAAATAATGTTTGTCTAAATTGTGCCCATTAGACATATGTAAAAACGAATATTGCAGTCAACTTTGCTGTCCTCTCACAACTTCATGTAGTCTTCAATTTCTACAGGGAACATAGACATTAGAATTAACCAGCTCAGATAGGAAACTGGCACCTGAAACAGATAACAGCTGTATCTCTTGGGGATACCCTAGGGTTTAGAGTTGAGGATTTGGGACTAGGCTTGGAACCATACCAAGGCCAAGCAGGTCAAAGCGCCTTGCGTGAAGCATGCCAGGACCTACAATTGGCCTGGGCTTCAAGCACGCAGGGACCACAGAATTTGGCTACTATTCACTGGCAAATTGGAATAGGAGAGTAGGATGAGATTTGGCCCCCTAAATTGGTTCTAACTGAACTCCATTGATCATACCCCACCTCTTGCTAGCTAAATCTGAGGTGGGAGTACAGTTCCATGAATAAGGAGCCTCAAAAATCCAAAAGCTGTGTTTTGTTTCACCAAGTCCCTCTCAGAGCCAAGTTATGACTGGCTGCTAACTATGTCTTTCTAGCTTTAAACTCCCTGACCAAAAACTTATTAGCACCAGGTATGTAACTCAAGGCACTCTCAATCCTCAGTACAAGGTAGGCTTTTTCTTCCTGGCATTGACCACAAAATGTATCCAAATTTGAAAGCCAAGTTGCTGGCCAAATCAGTTAAGTGAACACACTTTACAGGCTTATCTGGAAATATAGGGGTCAGGAAGCGATGGAGTTGCCATTGCTTTGTGACTGTTTCTTGCTCTGAGCATCCATCGCTCATTGTTGTTTGTGTAATTGCTCAATGGGTTGCTTGTTTTCGGGAGCCCAGCATGTGTGGGTAGCAGCGTGGTCAGCCGGGCTGGGCGCCAGGCCACCTGGGTTCTGGTCCCAGCTCAGCCAGCCCCCAAACATTGACTCCCTTCCTAATCCTATATGTCAGTTTCTCTAACTAGAAACTGGGGGCCTCTTCTCTAGTGATATGTAGCCATTTGGGCTGTTACTGCGTTAGATGCTCAGAACTAGCTGTGTGATGTAGAAGTCAGCAGCCAGAACACAACTGACTAGGTTTTGCTGCCAGGTAGAAGAGTAAGGAAAGAAAAGCAGCAGAGAAAACCCTACCAGTGCGCCCAGGGCCACACACTCTCAATTGCCAATCAGTACAAAGTTCTCTTCCACCCTAAAGGCCTGCTTTTGTTTACTTATCTTAGTAATTCTAATGGCCTCTGCAAGGAGCTCACTAAACTTTCTCCTCAACTTAAGCAAGAACAGAAAATCCAGAACTTTGCCATTTCACCAGAGAAACTAAAAGGAGAGACTATTTCAGTTCTGGAGCTAAAGAATAGAAGGTACAGAAATGTTCAGGGAAACCTAATTTGCAGGCAGCTAAGAAAAAAAAAAAGAATTTATTGGCATTTATGCGCTTTTGTGGTGGAAAAGAGAACCACAACAAAACAACTTCCTTTCCACTACCACCACTATAATTTAGTCCAGTGGTTCTGCGGAGTTTTAGAAACTATGTATATACCTAGGAACCTCAGACCGACTGATTCAGAATTTTTGGCAGTGAGGCCCATGAATCTACAATTTTTTAAAAAATATCCGGGATTTTTATAAATTAAACACAGTCCTACTCTTTGGCCCAGCAATTCCACTCCTAGGTATTTACCCAACAGAAATGAAAACATATGTCCACACAAAAAACTTATAAATGAATGTTCATAACAGCTTTATTGATAATAGCCCCAAACTGGAAAAATTTCACATGTCCCCAAACAGAAAAATGGATTTAAAAATTGTGGTATATTCATACAACAGATTACAATTTTTAAAAGTGAACTACCAAGGGAAGCGGATGTGGCTCAACTGGTTGGGCTCCCATTTACCATATGGGAGGCCCCAGGTTCGGTTCCCAGGGCCTCCTGGTGAAGGCGAGCCAGCCCGCATGGCGCGGTTGACTGGCGCAGCAAGATGTTGCAACAAAGGGAGACAAGCAGACACAGAAAAACACACAGCAAATGGACACAGCGAGCACAAACAGCAAGGGGGAGATAAATAAATAAATAAATCTTTAAAAAAAAAAAAAAGGTGTACTACGTGGCTCTCGCGATTGGGCTCTACCAAAATAGGAGTTCCAGGGTTCGATTCTGGGGCCTCTTGGTGAAAAGCAAGTTGGCCTGAGCATAGAGCTGGCCCACGCAGAAAGGTGGTCTGCGCAGGAGTGCTGGCCCACGCAGAGAGCTGGCACATCAGTGTGAGCAACAAAAAGAGACAGAAGAGAAACAATAAGAGCCGCGGCAGACCAGGTAGCCGAGGTGCCACAAAAGATTGAGCACCTCTCTCCCACTCCGGAAGGTCCCAGGACCAGTTCCCAGTGCTGCCTAAAGAGAAGATAAGCAGACACAGAAGAACACACAGAGAGCAGACAGCAAGCCCAAACAACGAGGTGGGTGGGGAGAAATAAATAAATAAAAATCTTAAAAAAAAAAAAGTGAACTACCTTTAACCGCAACAACATTGATGAATTGCAAAAACATTTGTTGAGCAAAAGAAACCATTATATGAAATTCAAGAAAACATAATCTCTGTTGATAGAAATCAGAACCGTGGTTGTGTATGGGGGAAGGCAGAGATTGAATGGAATGGCGCAGGAGAGAACTTTCTGGGGTGATAGAAATGTTCTATCTCTTGATTGGGGTGGTGGTTACACATGAACATCAAATTGTACACTTTTTTAAATATATAAAGTTCTTTTTTTAACTGACTTTGTTTTTCCTTTTTGGTGTACAGTTCTGAGTCTGTTTGTCTACCCCCCACCCCCCCGCTTGTTGTCTGTGTCCATTCCCTGGGTGATCTTATGTGTCTGTTTCTCGCCTTCTCTTCTCATTTTTTCTCCTCCAGGCTTCACCGGGATTCAATCCTAGGGACCACCGATGTGGGAGAGAAGCACCCTGTCACTTGCGCCACCTCAGTTCCTGGTTTCTGGCGCATGTGGCCTTGGCTCTCCACTGCGTCTCTCTTTTGTTGAGTCATCATCTTGATGCGTGGCTCGCCCCATGGGCCCGGCTTGCCTGCTCGCCTTTTTATTTTCCCAGGAGGTCCTGGGGATCGAACCCCGGTCCTTTCATATGGTAAACAGATGCCCAACCACTTGAGCCACATCCACTTCCCAGATTGTACACTTAAGATCTATGCATTTCACTCTATGTGATTTTACCTCAATTTGAAAATAAGAAAAAAAAATGACACTTAACCAGGTTGTAAAAATACATTTACTTGTGGGATTATTTGATTAATATTTGCTTCACCCATTAGATTGCGAAACTCCCTGACGTAAAGTCACCATTTTTATCTATAGTGCCTAGCATAATGCCTGGCCAATGGTAGTCATTCATCCAACATCTACTGAATAAATGAATGAATTGGCAGTCAAGGCTGAGAACCATTGCTTTGGTAGCTTATCATTTCACCCAGACTTTTATAATAGTATTACTGGGTCTCTCTATTCCCAGGCTTTCTATCTGCTTGCACACCATGGCTAGATTATGTTTCCTAAAACATTGCATCGCTCTCTTCTCTCCCTTTTCAAAAGCTGTAGGAGACACGTTGATTGCTAAACCAACATCCACCACCTTCTTCCTCCTTGCTTACAGAATCCTGATTACGCTACATAGACATTTTTCTCTAATAGCTATGGGCTTCACAGGATATAGACCTAGTGGCAGTATGGGGTGGGAGAAATGGGTGAAACACTGATTGATCTAAGCTAATCATGGGGTTCCATTCCCCTTGCCAGTGATTTGTTTAGGCATGTGCATGTGATAAGGTTCTAATCAGTCTGAGATGCAAGGAAATCTGTTAGAAGCTTCTGGGAAAGACTTCCTTGCTCTTATGAACAAAAAGAAAGAAGAAATTATTCTCTTCTGTTAGGTTTGGAACTATTGTTCTGGTCTGAAGACAAGCTGATATACTAAGGATGGCAGAGCAGAAAAATTAAAAGAATTTGAGTCTTTGGTGAACTGCTGATTTAACCAACTCTAGTATGGTCCTACTTGAAATTTTTGTTATATGAGATAATACATCTTCCTTATTTGTTTAAGCCATTTTTCTCTTACTTGTAACCAAAAGCATCTTAACTAATAAAAGCCATCAACGATTCCTCTATATCTATAGATTAAAGTAAAAATTCCTTTTCTGCTCTGTAAACCCCCAGTCTGTATCTGATTGCAGAATTTGGCTGGCTAATTTCCATCTCCACATTTTGTTTTACTTACATTACCACCATTGATTTGCTGGCATATATTAACAACGAACTCTCCAGGAAGAAAAAGCCCTGATTTGTTTATAGCATTTACCAATTTCTATGGTGTAAATATTCCTACCACTGACAATTTCATGCTACCAATGTGATGTTATTGAACATTGGGAAGAGATGTGCAAAATAGCTCTAGCAAGCCCAGAAGACTGCTGTTATCACCCAACTTCCTTTCCTCTGCCTGTAAGTTTTCTCCAGATAGTTTAAGGCCCAACTTGTATCACCTCCTTTTAGAGTCTTACTGTAAATTACTAACTGGAATTTAACAGTTGCCATGAATTATTAAATTTTCACCAGTATTTGCTCATAAGTCAACTATTTAATCAATTAATGGGAAAACCTAGGAAAAATAACAGCAAAAGAGAGAAGTGTTCAATGACACCATACCTCCCTGTGCCTCCTAAAGGGTTTCTAGATTAGGCATTAGGGGAATTCTTAGGAAAAAATTCCTTGTCTCCAGGCCCTATCAACACTAAAGATCACTGGAGGTAACTTACTGTAAATAGGATTTATCAGCTCCCAATTATTGCAAGTCTTGTACCCAGGAGAGCTGTGTCAGGACATTAACTAAAAGGCTCTTGGCAAGATTGGGCATGTTCCTATTCTGGTCATGACAAATCCCCTGAGGATGTAAGAATGGGCTTTTAAGGCCCTCAGAGGCCTCTCAGCAGGTAGGTAAGGAAGAGAAGTCAATTCCCGAGGCTGTGGGGAGAACAAGTGCTACCTCACCTGCTTGGAATGCCAGCCAGATGGGTCAGCTTCATCTGCGCCTCACAGGTGACACACCCCCAGGCTTGGAGGAAGCAGTAGTTAAGACTGCCAACACATTGGCTGAGGCCTTGAGGAGAGGCCTGAAAAATGGACTGGCAAAGTCACTGTGCTTGCTGACTAGGTCAGCACCGGCAGGCAGGCCAAACTCCAGCTACTGGAAACTGTGCATTCAGGGGATGGAAGATATGAGACTAAGCCAAGCTCTTACTATTGCTTTGGGACAAAAGGGGAAAGGACAGTTGGGAAGAGGGGCTGAGGGGCTGGGCAGGGGTGCAGGGGAGGAAACTCCTCACCAGGAGAGCCAAAGACAGGGTTGTGCCTTTCCCCAGGAGCCACCCCTATGCCCGCACCCCCCCACACACACACACACACTTGAACTCTCTTCTCAGCTCCTCTTTTTTATGTGTCTAATGACCCAACTTTGACCTCTATGGCTACTGTGCACTGAAAATGCTTTCCTAAATTATGAATATATGCTTCTTTTCCTGCATCAGAGATCTCTGGGGTTGAGTGACTATATCTAATTGGTATTCACTAGAATATCTCTTCATGCTATGTCCTCTGACTATTGCTTTCCAGATTACTGAAGTCATTAGCATTCTGGCTATTCCCATGCTGCTTGTGGCCTTTGGGCAAGCCAAGCTTGCAAATCTAGAAAAAAAAAAATCTGGAATTGAAAAGTGTTACCATTACTTAGGTAACCTTCCTAGTTTAAGAAGAGATGAAATCCTGAGGTCAGAAGAAACTAGTGGACCAAGATCAAGAACTAGGAGGGGTTCACTGAAAAGTAAAGTATCCTTGGGGGCACCCCAGGGAAAAGTGTAAGCACTGAGGGACATTTAAAAAGAAAACATTGGGAAGCGGATGTGGCTCAAGTGATTAGGTTCCAGTCTACCATATAGGAGGTCCAGGGTTCGATTCCTGAGGCCCCTGGTGAAAAGCAAGCTGGCCCACGTGGAGTGCTAGCCCACGCAGGAGTGCTGGCCCATGCAGAGTGCTGGCCTGCGAAGGAGTGCTAGCCTGCGTGGAGAGCTGGCGCAGCAAGATGACACAACAAAAAGAGACATAGAAGAGAGACAATGTAGACACAGCAAAATCAGGGAGCTGAGGTGACGCAAGAGATTCAGCAGCCACTCTTCACTCCGGAAGGTCCCAGGATCAGGTGCCAGTGCCGCCTAAAGAGAAGACAAGCAGACACAGAAGAACATACAGAGAGCGGACAGTGAATGTAAAACAATGAGGGTGTGTGTGTGTTTGTGTGTGTGTGAATAAATAAATAAATCTTAAAAATAAGTAAAAAGAAAACATTAATTGAAAGAAAACTAGATGATAATCTA